>JBBGZY010002848.1:0-45000 GCA_037952925.1 Lithobates clamitans
AGGTGACTTCTGTTATCAATAGTCCTTATTGCAATATATTCCACCCATAGTGACTGAAGACTTTAGTGAAAGACATCATGTGAGAAAAATCCACCACCTATGAAGGTATATGATTACCAGAGGTAAGCTGTAATGAAGCTTATGCCAGAAATCCACTCAATGGGGACACCACCATCTGTCTCAGCATGGAGGAAGGATCACCCGGGACTCATCGGTAATAATTAGCTCAGCAATGGAAACCCAGGGAGATAAAAAATACATCCACCATAGTGTGAATCCGTTTGACCAATTTATTGTATAAGTAAAGTAGCGCACTTACCAAAAGAACAAATAAAACAGCATGTATAAAATCAGCCGGCCGGCCTGCATACACCCGTTCGCTGTGGAGTAGAAACGATGACGTCAGCGCGTCTGCCTTCCGACGTACTTTTCGTCCTATTGGACGTTTGTCATAGGAACGTTCCTATGACAACGTCCAATAGGACGAAACGTACGTCGGAAGGCAGACGCGCTGACGTCATCGTTTCTACTCCACAGCGAACGGGTGTATGCAGGCCGGCCGGCTGATTTTATACATGCTGTTTTATTTGTTCTTTTGGTAAGTGCGCTACTTTACTTATACAATAAATTGGTCAAACGGATTCACACTATGGTGGATGTATTTTTTATCTCCCTGGGTTTCCATTGCTGAGCTAATTATTACCGATGAGTCCCGGGTGATCCTTCCTCCATGCTGAGACAGATGGTGGTGTCCCCATTGAGTGGATTTCTGGCATAAGCTTCATTACAGCTTACCTCTGGTAATCATATACCTTCATAGGTGGTGGATTTTTCTCACATGATGTCTTTCACTAAAGTCTTCAGTCACTATGGGTGGAATATATTGCAATAAGGACTATTGATAACAGAAGTCACCTTTTTATCACGGACTTTATTTTTTGATTTTTTATGTTTATTTTTTCAATTGCTTTAATAATTTTTTTATTTTTTTATTTTTTATGTGGTTCATAGCACATTTCTTTGATTTTTCACATTGTGTCGATATTTGAGTTCATAATTTTTTATTTTTATTTATAATGATCACTTTATATTTTTGAATTATTCAATAATGGTCTGTATTTAGCGCGGTTCTTTTATATATTGTACCTATTTAATTCTATACCTGAGAATTAGAACTGCAGCTTGGAGGTGTAGGGAAGCGCAGTAATTCTTTATTTTTTTCTAATCTTGGAAGGAAACCTGTTAGAGTCTGCAAAAGATTTGAGACTGGGGCGGAGGTTCACCATCTAACAGGACAACGACCCTAAACATACAGCCAGAGCTACAATGGAATGGTTTAGATTAAAGCATGTTCATGTGTTAGAATGGCCCAGTCAAAGTTCAAACCTAAATTGAATTGAGAATCTGTGGCAAGGCTTGAGCTATTTTCCAAAGAAGAATGGGTAACAATTCCACTCTCGAGATGTGCAAAGCTGGTAGAGACATCCCCAAAAAGACTTGCAGCTGTAATTGCTGTGAAAGATGGTTCTACAAAGCATTGACTCAGGGGGGCTGAATACAAATGTACCCCACACTTTTCACATTTGCAAAAAACATTTATCATTTTTCATCCACTTCACAATTATGTGCCACTTTGTGTTGGTCTAATCTCTATTGCATAAAATACATTTAGGTTTTTGGTTGTAACATGACAAAATTTGGAAAATGTCAAGGGGTATGAATACTTTTTCAAGGCACTGTATATGTCTGGGCAAAAAAAACCCATGTAGTAAATCACTGCAGTACATCCCTATTTGTTATCTCTTTAAAATTCTCCCCTGCTGGACCACATATCACCGTCATAAACTGCTCATGTGAGAAATGTCTGATGTTATCAGCTGATTCTTGGCTTCGGACTAGTTATGGGAAAACACCACGGTCATTTCGTGGGGATCATAAAAAATAAAGCCAGACCTCCATGGATAGTCCCTGGATCACTGTATGGTTCTCACCTGGGAACGCGAACGACATACTCGTCACAGACTGACCGCTTCCCCCCTGCAAGACAAAGACCAAGTGAGAACAGGAACAAACATGGCAATGTGCCATGGGTGCATATTATCACATTATGATTTTTAATATCATGTACAATAAAGTTTAGGACAATTGAAACTTTGCAGATTTTGCTGGGCACATGTTCGGTCAACCATGTCAAAGATCTCACCACACATCACCAATTTACTAACAGACATATCAGCCTGGATGTCACACCACTTCCTCAAACTCAATCTATTGAAAAAAAAACGAGCACATAACATTGCCTCCCCCATGTGCCCCGTCCCCTGATAAGATCGATGGCACAAATATCAATCCATCTCCGCATGCCAGGGTGTTAGGTGTAATCCTGGACTGTGAACGCTCCTTTCGGCACCACATCCAATCACTGTCCAAAGCTTCTACCTTAAACTCGGCAACATCTCCAAAATACGTCCCTTCCTAAAACAATGACACCACCAAGCTTCTAATCCACTCTCCCTGGTTATCTCTCGCTTCGACTACTGCAACTCCCTCCTCATTGGATTACCTTTACATAGGCTTTACCCCCTTCAGTCCATAATGAATGCTGCTGCCAGACATATCTACCTTACCAACTGTTCAGTGTCAGCTACTCCACCCTGTGTAGTGGGGTAGATGTTCTGGTGGCCGCACATTGAAGCAGACCCCACTAGTTACGGTATATGGCAACCTCAGCCTGAGTTCCAACCAGGCCACGCCCCCCAGCATGTTTTGCTCTGCCCCTGTGAGCTTGATCATGAAGGACATCCCCACGATTAAGCTCCGACGGGCGGAGTGAAACATGTTGGGGGTGTGGCCTGGTTGGAGCCCAGGCTGAGGTTGCCCAACACCATAACTAGTGGGTCTGCTTTGATGTGCGGCTACAGGGACACCTACCCCACTACACATTGAAGTCTGGGGCTGGGAGGATCTCCTTTCCCCTGCCGGCACTCACAGCAGTGGACTGAGGACTAGTACCCCTTCAAAGCCTGAGCAACTCACATACTATTTACCTAGTTACCCCACACTGCCAATCCCTTCATTGCCTGGCACTCATCCAATGAATTAAATTCAAAATACTAACAACTTACAAAGCCATCCTCAACTCTGCCCCCAACTACATCACTAACCTAGTCTCAAAATACCAACCAAATCATTCTCTTTGTTCCTCCCAAGACCTCCTGTTCTCTGGCTCCCTCCTCCCAAGACCCCCTGTTCTCTGGCTCCCTCGTCACCTCCACCCAAGACCCCCTGTTCTCAGGCTCCCTTGTTCCCTCCTCCCAAGACCCCCTGTTCTCTGGCTCCCTCGTCACCTCCTCCCAAGACCCCCTGTTCTCTGACTCCCTCGTCACCTCCTCCCAAAACCTCCTGTTCTCTGGCTCCCTCGTCACCTCCTCCTAAGACCTCCTGTTCTCTGGCTCCCTCGTCGCCTCCTCCCAAGACCCCCTGTTCTCTGGCTCCCTCATCACCTCCTCCCAAAACCTCCTGTTCTCTGGCTCCCTCATCACCTCCTCCCAAGACCTCCTGTTCTCTGGCTCCCTCGTCACCTCCTCCCAAGACCTCCTGTTCTCAGGCTCCCTCGTCACCTCCTCCTAAGACCCCCTGTTCTCTGGCTCCCTCGTCACCTCCTCCCAAGACCCCCTGTTCTCTGACTCCCTCGTCACCTCCTCCCAAAACCTCCTGTTCTCTGGCTCCCTCGTCACCTCCACCCAAGACCCCCTGTTCTCAGGCTCCCTCGTCACCTCCACCCAAGACCCCCTGTTCTCTGGCTCCCTCGTCACCTCCTCCCAAGACCCCCTGTTCTCAGGCTCCCTCGTCACCTCCTCCCAAAACCTCCTGTTCTCTGGCTCCCTCGTCACCTCCTCCCAAAACCTCCTGTTCTCTGGCTCCCTCGTCGCCTCCTCCCAAGACCCCCTGTTCTCTGGCTCCCTCGTCACCTCCTCCCAAAACCTCCTCTTCTCTAGCTCCCTCGTCACCTCCTCCCAAAACCTCCTGTTCTCAGGCTCCCTCATCACCTCCTCCCAAAACCTCCTCTTCTCTAGCTCCCTCGTCACCTCCTCCCAAAACCTCCTGTTCTCTGGCTCCCTCATCACCTCCTCCCAAGACCTCCTGTTCTCTGGCTCCCTCGTCACCTCCTCCCAAGACCCCCTGTTCTCTGGCTCCCTCGTCACCTCCTCCCAAGACCCCCTGTTCTCTGACTCCCTCGTCACCTCCTCCCAAAACCTCCTGTTCTCTGGCTCCCTCGTCACCTCCACCCAAGACCCCCTGTTCTCAGGCTCCCTCGTCACCTCCTCCTAAGACCCCCTGTTCTCTGGCTCCCTCGTCACCTCCTCCCAAGACCCCCTGTTCTCTGGCTCCCTCGTCACCTCCTCCCAAGACCCCCTGTTCTCTGACTCCCTCGTCACCTCCTCCCAAAACCTCCTCTTCTCTGGCTCCCTCGTCACCTCCTCCCAAAACCTCCTGTTCTCTGGCTCCCTCATCACCTCCTCCCAAGACCTCCTGTTCTCTGGCTCCCTCGTCACCTCCTCCCAAGACCCCCTGTTCTCTGGCTCCCTCGTCACCTCCTCCCAAGACCCCCTGTTCTCTGACTCCCTCGTCACCTCCTCCCAAAACCTCCTGTTCTCTGGCTCCCTCGTCACCTCCACCCAAGACCCCCTGTTCTCAGGCTCCCTCGTCACCTCCTCCTAAGACCCCCTGTTCTCTGGCTCCCTCGTCACCTCCTCCCAAGACCTCCTGTTCTCAGGCTCCCTCGTCACCTCCTCCTAAGACCCCCTGTTCTCTGGCTCCCTCGTCACCTCCTCCCAAGACCCCCTGTTCTCTGACTCCGTCACCTCCTCCCAAGACCTCCTGTTCTCTGGCTCCCTCATCACCTCCTCCCAAGACCCCCTGTTCTCTGGCTCCCTCATCACCTCCTCCCAAGACCCCCTGTTCTCTGACTCCCTCCTATGGAACTCTCTACCCCAATCTGTCTATCTCCTACCCTGTCCACTTTTAGGCTATCCCCGAAAACCCTTCTCTGCAGAGAAGCCTATCCTGCCCCCATCTAATAACTGTACTTTTATTTTCTCCATCAGCTCACCCCCCACAGTCATACAGCCTTTTGTATAACTTGACCTTGCCTTTTAGATTGAAAGCTCTAACAAGCAGGGTCCTCGGATTCCTCCTGTATTGAATTGTATTATAAAAGTGTACTGTCTGCCCTCACTTTGTAAAGCGTTGCGTAAACTATTGGCGCTATATAAATCCTGTATAATAATAATACCTAAAACACAAGTCGTGGGACTGAGCCCACTTATGAAGTTCCTGTGTACAGTCTGTTTGATAGTAACAATGACAGCACACTTACCAGGGACGTCATAGTTGGAAACGAATTATCACCTGAGATCCACACCTGGAATACAGGAGGATACAATTCATGGAATTAAAACTGATGAATGGGAGAAGGACACAGGAAAGAGAAGCAGAGCAAAGATGATACAGGAGGTGAGGAGGGGGTGGGGATTATACAAGGATGGAGGTCTTGGGGGGATACAAGAGGGCGTCAGAACCTAGAGAGAAGTAGAACTTTGCAGGTGTGGCATAACGCAGCCTTAGCATAAGCACAACAGCATAAGCCAGCCTTATATGTAAAAGGGAACTCCAAACATTTCCTCATCAATGCTAAACAGACAGAGCAATCTTCTTTGCCAGCTATTGTATTCCAACAGCCGGAACCAGGGGTTGCATTCGCCCCGAACAAAGGCTGCAGTCGCCCCCCCCCCATCAAGGGCTGCAGTCGCCCACCCCCCCCCCCCCCCCATTAAGGGCTGCAGTCGCCCCCCCGATCATCGGCTGCAGTCACCCCCCCCGACCATCTGCTGCAGTCACCCCCCTGACCATCTGCTGCAGTCACCCCCCCCGACCATCTGCTGCAGTCAGCCCCCCCCCCAACCATCTGCTGCAGTCAGCCCCCCCCCCGACCATCTGCTGCAGTCAGCCCCCCCCCCCGACCATCTGCTGCAGTCAGCCCCCCCCCCCGACCATCTGCTGCAGTCAGCCCCCCCCCCCGACCATCTGCTGCAGTCAGCCCCCCCCCCCGACCATCTGCTGCAGTCAGCCCCCCCCCCGACCATCTGCTGCAGTCAGCCCCCCCCCCCGACCATCTGCTGCAGTCAGCCCCCCCCCCCGACCATCTGCTGCAGTCAGCCCCCCCCCCCGACCATCTGCTGCAGTCAGCCCCCCCCGACCATCTGCTGCAGTCAGCCCCCCCCGACCATCTGCTGCAGTCAGCCCCCCCCGACCATCTGCTGCAGTCAGCCCCCCCCGACCATCTGCTGCAGTCAGCCCCCCCCCGACCATCTGCTGCAGTCAGCCCCCCCCCCACCATCTGCTGCAGTCAGCCCCCCCCCCACCATCTGCTGCAGTCAGCCCCCCCCCGACCATCTGCTGCAGTCAGCCCCCCCCCGACCATCTGCTGCAGTCACCCCCCCCCCGACCATCTGCTGCAGTCACCCCCCCCCGACCATCTGCTGCAGTCACCCCCCCCTCCATCATCTGCAGTCACCCCCCCCCTCCATCATCTGCTGCAGTCGCCCCCCCTACATCATCGGCTGCAGTCGCCCCCCCTCCATCATCTGCTGCAGTCGCCCCCCCTACATTATCGGCTGCAGTCGCCCCCCCTACATCATCGGCTGCAGTCGCCCCCCCTACATCATCGGCTGCAGTCGCCCCCCCTACATCATCGGCTGCAGTCGCCCCCCCTACATCATCGGCTGCAGTCGCCCCCCCCTCCATCATCGGCTGCAGTCGCCCTCCCTCTCCATCATCGGCTGCAGTCGCCCCCCCTCCATCATCGGCTGCAGTCGCCCCCTCCATCATCGGCTGCAGTCGCCCCCTCCATCATTGGCTGCAGTCGCCCTCCGCCTCCATCATTGGCTGCAGTCGCCCCCCCCTCCATAATTGACTGCAGTCGCCCCCCCCGCTCATCGGCTGCCGTCGCTCCCCCCCGATCGTCGGCTGCCGTCGCCCCCCCCCCCCCGATCGTCGGCTGCCGTCGCCCCCCCCCCCCGATCGTCGGCTGCCGTCGCCCCCCCCCGATCGTCGGCTGCCGTCGCCCCCCCGATCGTCGGCTGCCGTCGCCCCCCCCCCCGATCGTCGGCTGCCGTCGCCCCCCCCCGATCGTCGGCTGCCGTCGCCCCCCCCCGATCATCAGCTGCAGTCGCCCCCCCCCGGTCAACAAGGGCTGATCATCGGTTGCAATCATCCCAGTCGCTAAGGATGAGCTCCGGTGAGTTTGCACACTCCACATGCAGAGCCCGCCAGGAAGTCGGCACTGCGCTGGGCTAATCACAGGCAGTGAGACATTTTCCCGATGTGCGGCTGCAGAGATCGGGAAATGTCTCACTGCCTGTGATTAGCCCAGCGCAGTGCCGACTTCCTGGCGGGCTCTGCATGTGGAGTGTGCACCGATCAGCGGCTGCCGTCGCCCCGATCAAGGGCTGATCAACGGCTGCCGTCGCCCCGATCAAGGGCTGATCAACGGCTGCCGTCGCCCCGATCAAGGGCTGATCAACGGCTGCCGTCGCCCCGATCAAGGGCTGATCAACGGCTGCCGTCGCCCCGATCAAGGGCTGATCAACGGCTGCCGTCGCCCCGATCAAGGGCTGATCAACGGCTGCCGTCGCCCCGATCAAGGGCTGATCAACGGCTGCCGTCGCCCCGATCAAGGGCTGATCATCGGCTGCCGTCGCCCCGATCAAGGGCTGATCATCGGCTGCCGTCGCCCCGATCAAGGGCTGATCATCGGCTGCCGTCGCCCCGATCAAGGGCTGATCATCGGCTGCCGTCGCCCCGATCAAGGGCTGATCATCGGCTGCCGTCGCCCCGATCAAGGGCTGATCATCGGCTGCCGTCGCCCCGATCAAGGGCTGATCATCGGCTGCCGTCGCCCCGATCAAGGGCTGATCATCGGCTGCCGTCGCCCCGTTTAAGGGCTGATCATCGGCTGCCGTCGCCCCTAACAAGGGCTGATCAACGGCTGCCGTCGCCCCGATCAAGGGCTGATCAACGGCTGCCGTCGCCCCGATCCTCGACTGCCGTCGCCCCGAACAAGGGCAGATCAGCGGCTACAGTCGCCCCGATCATCGGCTGTAATCAGCGTCTGGCTGACTTTCTTCCATCCGGCTCCTTCGGTTCCTCAGTTGAGATTTGTGTAGCTGGGTGATGTCTCTACGGCTTGAATTTCAGCTAATCCATTGGAGCCACAAGAGCACCGCAGGGGAGGTCCTGTACCGAACACAAGAAACAGGAGTTGAGCCCAGAGCTGTGAAGAGTCTTCTGACTCCTCTGTACATCACCAGATCCATGGTGGGGGGAGGTGGCTGCACAACAGAAGAAATAGAAAGCAGGTCATCTCCTCACTTCACAAGAATTACTAGAGACGCGGATACTGGTCTATGGAGTGACCTGAGCTGGTGACTCAATCAGAGCTGATGGAAGGATGGGGAGAATGAAGAACAATGGCTGCATACAGGTGATCAGTGAGGACAGACAGTGATGAAGATGTCAGTGAAGGGTGGGGATGGACATTACCAGTAAATTCGGGGCTCCTGTCTCCCCCTCACTCGGTCCAGTCACAGAATTATCCGGTTACAACACAGAAAACCTTCTTCCCCGCACATCTACGCACGTTTCCGGCTTTGCACACACAACTTCCGGTGCAACCAGGAAGCCCACGATCGGCCATGTTTATTGTTGGCATATACAGATCGCCGGCCGCCATATTTGTTGTTGGCACGAAGGCATACCATTGAATAGTGAAGGTGTAGTGCTGGTCAGTGGATATGGAGATGTGTCCTCTCCTCACACCTAGGCTGGGTTTTCAGCAAACTACATAAAAAAAAAAAAAAAAAAATTCTTGTCTTCAGATCTTCTTTTGATCTGAGCATAAGAATTGAGAGAAATATGGAGACTCCTCTGACAACCTATTATAGATTTAGGTTGGGTTCACACCATCAGCGCATCCTGCTCACAGCCGGGGGCCTGGTGCCTCCTGGTTCACTCTGATTTCTCCTTCTGCAGCACACCGACAGTAAAGCCTGATTAACAACTGTGCTGGTTTTATAGGAAAAAATACAATGAAAGTAGAACATTACCCATAACAACTTGATAACAAAAAATAAATAATGTTCTTTAGCAAGGAACATACATTCCACATTAATAATTATGCTACCAAAATGAGTGTGTGCTGTAAATTGCCCCCAGCATTGCTTCTGTCTCTTCTTGCTGGAGGCTGCCATTTTGCTGGAGCCCGGAGCCCCTGAACAGCAGTAAATCATAAAGTGGAACTGAATTCATCGATTTTATGGTTTCAAAAAAACATTTACATTCCTGGAATGCTGGAAATGCAAATCTGTCACATTTGATTGCGTCCTCTACCAAACCGTCAAACCATCATATGCAGGGGCGGCCCGTGCATTGTGAGCGCACGGGCAGGCGCCGCCACCCTCCCTATCCATGTGCCCGGCCCCTTTCAGGATGCCGTGTGCATGATTTACAATTTCAGGGATAGGCGGGGGGTGTGTATTTTGAAGCACGTGATTAGAGCCAGAGGCTCTAATAGGTTTCAAAATAGGGTGGGCACGGGGCGCAGAGCACTGCACCTGGAGCCCATCCAGGTGTGTTGCAACAGCGAATTAATAGCCTGGTACCCATCACCCAATTGGCTGACAGTACAGGCGATCCTATTGTTTAAAAATAACAAACATGTTATACTTACCTTCACTGTGCAGCTCGTTCTGCACAGAGTGGCCCCGAACCTGGTCTTCTGGGGTCCCTCGGCGGCTGTCTCAGCTCCTCCCCGCAATAACTAACCACCTTCATGCGAGCTCCCTCGCATGGTGGTTAGTTATTGCGGGTGCGCTCCCGTGATACAGCCGGCGGCTATAGCCGCTCGCTGTATCACTCGGCCCCGCCCCCCAGCGCGCCGCGTCATTGGATGTGATTGACAGCAGCGCGAGCCAATGGCTGCGCTGCTTCCAATCCATCCACTGTAGCCAATCAGCGGCCAGGCTGAGCAGCGGAATGGAGGTCGGGAATAAGCAGCCGACTTCGAGGTGGTCAGGTAAGTAAAACGGGGGGGCTGGGGGGCGGCGGTATTGTTAGTAGTTTTTTCACCTTAATGCATAGAATGCATTAAGGTGAAAACAATTTTACCTTTACAACCCCTTTAAGGCAGACAGTACAAGTACAATACAATTCAATACAGGAGGAATCAGAGGGGCCTGCTCGTTAGAGCTTACAATCTAGGAGGGAGGGTCAAGTTATACAAAAGGGTAATAGCTGTGGGGGATGAGCTAATGGAGAAAATAGTGCAGTTGTTAGATGGAGGCAGGATAGGCTTCTCTGAAGAGGAAAGTTTTCAGGGATCGCCTAAAAGTGGATAAATTTGGAGACAGTCTGAGAGATTGGGGTAGGGAATTCCAGAGGATGGGCGAGGCTCGGGAGAAGTCCTGGAGGCGGGTATGGGAGGAGGTGATGAGGGAGCTAGAGAGAGGGAGGTCTTGGGAGGAACGGAGAGGGCGATTAGGTTGGTATTTTGAGACTAGGCTAGTGATGTAGCTGGGGGCAGAGTTGTGGATGGCTTTGTAACTTATTGTTGGTATTTTGAATTTAATTCGTTGGATGAGTGGCAGCCAATGGAGGGGTTGGCAGAGAGGGGTAGCAGACACTGATCGGTTTGTAATGTGGATGAGCCTGGCAGCAGCATTCATGATGGACTGAAGGGGGGATAGTCTATTTAAAGGTAAGCCAATGAGGAGGGAGTTGCAGTAGTCGAGGCGAGAGATAACCAGGGAGTGAATCAGGAGCTTTGTGGTTTCACATTTTGGATGTGGTTTGCATATTCTATGGGGCCAAATGATGAATATACCTTTCTGATTTCATTTTTGTTTTTAATACCTTCTTGGAATTTAGCTGTACAGCAAACCTGTGTATTCACCATGCAGGGCAAAGTGACAGGCCCTCTTTATTCCCCCCCCCCCTACTTCTTTTCCTTGCAGCAGCACATACTCATCTTATCTCATCTACTGCTCCTCCTCTCCATTCATCTGCTGGGAGCAAGAACACCCATGTGACATGTCGGACCAATCAGAAATCATCAGCATGGTCACTTGCTCCTCCATATTGGGAAGTACGGAGCATAATAAGGGCAAGGCCTGTACAGTCACTCAGTTCAATTTATATCTCCACACCTGCATAAAGTGTGATAGCTCAGGCATGGAAGACTCCAACAATCCCCTTGTGTGGAGGTCAAACCCTGGATTCTCCAGTTGTGTGTATGCAAGAATAAACTTACAGTGATAAAGAGCCATATTATATCCAAATTTAAAGGGTTAGTTCACCGTTACAAATAAAACTGCTTATGCAGGTAAGGGGTGTCTTTAGATAAAAACAAGCTGTGCAGCTCTGACTAAAGATGAATAATGCCCCTGCTATAGGTGTAGGACATTGACATACCTCCAGAAGCCTGACTGGAAAACTCCCAGGACGTTGCGAAGTGAGGCCTAGTCATCCCTGCTCACCTCCACCATCACAGGAGTGAGCTTTTCCCCTAATTCAAACCCCCCTCACATACACCATCTCTCCCCTGATGCAGTAGATCTGAGCTCAGCCTTTGAGAGCTCACTCCTGTGATGGAGAAGGTGAGCAGTGATGACTAGGCCTCGCTTAGCAACGTCCTGGGAGTATTTCAGTCAGGCTTCTTGGGGTACATAAAGTGGCATAGGGCATCATTCAACTCTAGCCAGAGCTGCACAGTTTATTTTTATCTACAGGCACCCCCCCTACCTGATATGCAGTTTTTTGGTAAAGGTGAACTAACCCTTTAACCGCTTGCCGACCGCCTCACGCAGATATACTGCGGCAGAATAGCACGTACAGGCAAACTAACGTAGCTGTACGTTGGCCTTTAAGAGGCGGCCTGCAGGCGCGTGCACGCCGTGGCAAGCTCCATGAGTCGGGTCGCGGGTCCCGCGGACTCGATGTCCGCGATCGTCTCACGGAGAGGAAGAACGGGGAGATGCCTATGTAAACAAGCATCTCCCCGTTCTGCCTAGTGACAGTGTCACTGATCTCTGCTCCCTGTGATCGGGAGCAGAGATCAGTGACGTGCCACACACAGCCCCCCCCCCCCCCACAGTTAGAATCACTCCCCAGGACACACTTAACCCCTATACTGCCACCTAGTGGTTAACCCCTTCACTGCCAGTGTCATTTACACAGTAATCAGTGCATTTGTATAGCACTGATTGCTGTATAAATGACAATGGTTCCAAAAATGTGTCAAAAATGTCCGATGTGTCCGCCATAATGTCGCAGTCACGATAAAAATCGTTGATCGCCGCCATTGCTAGTAAAAAAAAAAAAAATTATTAATAAAAATGCTATAAAACTATCCCCTATTTTGTAAACGCTATAACTTTTGCGCAAACCAATCAATAAACGCTTATTGCGATTTTTAAAAAAAAAAATATGTGGAAGAATACGATCGGCCTAAACTGAGGAAAAAACATTTTTTTTATATATTTTGGGGGATATTTATTATAGCAAAATGTAAAAAATAATGCGTTTTTTTCAAAATTGTTGCTCTTTTTTTGTTTATAGCGCAAAAAAGAAAAACCGCAGGGGTGATCAAATACCACCAAAAGAAAGCTCTATTTGTTGGGGGGAAAAAAAAAGGACGTCAATTTTGTTTGGGAGCCACGACCGCACAATTGTCAGTTAAAGTGACTTAGTGCCAAATCGCAAAAAGTGCTCTGGTCAGGAAGGGGGTAAATTCTACCGGGGCTGAAGTGGTTAAACAAGTATGGACCCCATGAGTGTAATCATACATGCCCTCTCCCTTCCCCCCGCATTCTCTAATATAAGGCTTTTAGCCTAAGTCAGCCCCAGTACCATTCATATGCAGGCTGATCCTTCCTGACCAGAAAAATTGCATACCTCCCAACTTTTTGAGATGGGAATGAGGGGCACCTATTAGCAAAATGATGAAGGCAAAGGACACACCCCCACCACGCCCCCTTAAAGGAGAATTGTACAAAAAAAATGATTGGTTAAAGGGGTTGTAAAGGTAAAAAAATTTTCACCTTAATGCATTCTATGCATTAAGGTGAAAAAACTTCCGACAATAACGCCGCCCCCAGCCCCCCCCCGTTTTACTTACCTGACCCCTCGAAAGTTAGCCGCTCGCTCCCGACATCCATTTCGCCGCTCAGCCTGGCCGCTGATTGGCTACAGTGGATGGATTGAAAGCAGCGCAGCCATTGGCTCGCGCTGCTGTCAATCACATCCAATGACGCGGCACGCTGGGGGGGGCGGGGCCGAGTGATACAGTGAGCGGCTATAGCTGCCGGCTGTATCACGGGAGCGCGCCTGCAAGAACTAACCACCATGCGAGGGAGCTCGCATTAAGGGGGTTAGTTCTTGCGGGGAGGAGCTGAAACAGCCGCCGAGGGACCCGAGAAGAGCAGGTTCGGGGCCACTCTGTGCGAAACGAGCTGCACAGTGAAGGTAAGTATAACATGTTTGTTATTTTTTTTTTTTTTTTAAATTACCTTTACAAACCCTTTAAACCCACAAGTGCTTTTTACCACTACTATTCCTTTATATTGGCTTTTGGAATTTACAAATGCAGCAATTTAGAAATCGAATGAAAGGTTTAGCTCTGGGAAGCACTTTTTGATAGTTAAATAGTCCATTTTATATACAACTATATAGATCAGACCAAAATGAGGGACAAATGAGGGACAGAGGGACATTGTTCCAAATCAGAGACAGGCCCTCAAAATCAGGGACAGTTGGGAGCTATGTGATTGCCCTATGTTTGGGAACAACAAGACCGAATTACCCACCATGGACACTTTCCAATGCCCCCTCCCCTTACCCCGCTACCCAGGGCCGGTGCTACCACTAGGCAACCGCCTAGGTCGCACTGCTGCCTAGGGCGCCCGGCCACTGGTGTTCCTACTCTCTTCTCTTCTGCAGCAAGCAACTAATTCTCAGCAGACAGCCGCCGCTCCTTTCGCACATAGTGTCAGAGACGCAGCAGCGGCGGAGGACTGTGTCTGTGTCCTGACTCCCGAATGAATGGAAGCAAGCAAACATTCATTGATGGGCACTGATGAGGCTGCATTTGATGGGCGCTGGTGAGGCTGCATTCGATGGGAACTGGTGAGGCTGCATTTGATGGGAACTGGTGAGGCTGCATTTGATGGGCGCTGGTGAGGCTGCATTTGATGGGTGCTTCATTAAAAAGGTGGGGTATACATGGGCAGGGCAAAGGGGGTGTGGTCAGGGGGGAGCCAGGGGGGGGCGGCAAAATTAGGTTGTGCCTAGGGTGTCAAAAATCCTTGCACCAGCCCTGTCGCTACCTCCTTTCTCTTCCTCCCCTTATTTTCCCTCTTTACACTCCCCTTATTTTTTATCTTCTTACCTACTAATCCCCTTCAGGAACCCGAACACCTTCCTCCTCTACTACAACTACTGTATACTCACCATGACAAGGAAAGAATATAGACCCTTGTTGTTACTGATGTGAATGTTTGGGCATGCTTGCACCCTGACTTTTCACTGCTTTAAGTTACCAAATTCACTTACTGCAGCTCAGGGATTCTCAACCCTATTGAGACCAGGGCTCGATCAATTCTTTCAAAACATTCCATGCCTCAATATAAAACAATAAAAGTTTATACTCATACAAATAAAAGTATGGGAATGCAAAATATATACTGGATGGGGATGGGTGTCAATTTGGGAGGATGGGGAGTTCTGGAGAGGGTTAGGGAGCAAATTTGGTGGCCCTGTGAGGGATCTAGTTTCTGGAGGAGATGGGCTCTGGAGGGGATTGAAGGACTCTGTTGGAGGTTGGTGGCACTATGGTGGGCTTGAGGCTCTCCAGCAAGCTAGGGGGCCAGGAGGGAGCTGTATGAGGTTGAGGGGTAGTGTGGGCCACTATGGGAGGTTAGGGAATCTGCAGCTGGTTGGAGGCCCAGAAGGAAGGAGGTCCATGGCTCAGCAACGGCCACAGCCCAGTTGTTGAGAACCACTGCTGTAACTGATGTTTGCATGTACAACCTCACTCTCACACACTGTACCAGATAATGTATCCGTATGGTCATGTATATGCATTGTACCCTGTTCTGCTTAGAAAACCAAGAAGGCCTCTTGCACATTAGATGTTTAGCCTGTGTGCATCCAATTCCTGTGTTTTAGTGCACCTGGGAGGCACAGGTACAGCCCCCAGCCCCACTGCCTGCAACCTGGCAAAGTCTTTGGTAGGCTGAAATATGCTGGACGGGGCTGAGCACTTTACAGAGGGTCACTTGTGCTTAGTGTCGTATGCACTCAGGGAATATGCCCGGAACACAGGTATTCTTTGGCTCCTGCGCATAATAGGCTAGATATTATGAGGTTGAATTCCAGTCTAAGGTAAAAAAAAAAATAATGAAATTTTTCCAAGGGTCTTCTGGCCCACCTGATGGAATCATGGTTCACTCTTCTTCTCTCGTGGCATCGGGTAGCAGAGTTGCAAACCGCCTGTAAATTTACGGTTTGTAACAATCGGTCGATTTAAAATAAATGTCTATTACGGGCAGCAGCTGCCCATAAAAAATTTGGCAGTGGGCCGGCTCCAGAACTGTGTATGAGTGGGCCAGTTTCAGACTGGCGCATAGTGATGTCATGGAACTGCTTGGCACCCTTTATGAATTACAGGACTGGAGGGGGAGCAGGGACTTGGGAGTGCCACCAGGCCTGTCACTGGAGGACTGGAGGAGAAGAGTTGGTGATGAGGATCAAACCAGAAGAGCCTCTCGGAAGACCGTGTCTGACTGCCCTGCAAGAGCGAGCAAGAAGAGGTCAGTGACAGCTCCAGCCAGGACACACAAAGTCTGTGTGTGTGTGTGTGTGTGATACCGACTTCGCGGTGTCGCATCGATTTCCAAAAGTAGTTCCTGCACTACTTTTGGTGACTCTTGGGGCGATTTCAATAAACATCTGTGCATGAACCCGCACAGATGTCTTTCAAGTCGTCCCCGAAGTCAGAGGGAAATGTGGCTTTGAAATCGTGCAGGTTCAGATGAACTCAGCACGATTTCAAAGCTGTGCTCAGCGTGAACGAGGGCTAAGCCTGGGTTCACACTAGATGTGGGGCAAATTCACAGCGAATTCGCTGCAGATTCAGCACCGCATCTAAAACTGCAATCCACCCATGCAAACCAATTGCAGAGTGTAGGTCAAGTTAACAAAACCCTGCGATCGGTTCGGGGGGGGGGGGGGGGGGGGGCGATTTGATAGACATCTGTGCAGGTTCATGCACAGATGTCTATTGAAATGACCCCCGAAGTCACAGAAACGACTTTTGGGACTCGCTGTGGTGCCGCAAGGTTGGCATTGCACCGATTCAGACAGTGCCATTGCCGGTGTCTTACCGAGAAAGTTCCCTCGGCGGATAAGGTCCCCCCTGTAATGCGCAAGCGCTGCGCTTGCGCAGTACGAATGACTAGGAGCCGCCGAAAATGAAAATCTTCAATCAGCTGTACACGGCGCCTGCGCCCTGGGTCCAGGCTGAAGCCCCACCATCCAAGTGGACCTAGAGGGGGAATAAAAAAGTGCAGAGCGGCAAGCGAAGCGAGCCCGCGAGGAGCCCTCTTACAGGCGTCGTGTACAGCTGATTTCTTCTCTATTTCGCTTCGGCTATTTCCGCTGGCTCCTACTGCGCAGGCGCTGCGCTTGCGCAGTAGAGGGGGGTCCTTATCCGCCGAGAGGAACTTTCTCGGCAGAACAACGGCAATAGGATCCGATTTGGCATGCCATTTGACATGTCAAACTGGCCTAATGTGAACGGGGGCTTATACACACAGTCATGTGCTGTCCTGGAACTACCATTGTATTCATGAATCAGGCAAGAACACTAGATAGCAGCTTTAGTTGTGCCAAGTAACAACCGCTCTGACAGGTCCTCTTTGTAGCAAGATGTATAGTGCCTTGCAAAAGTATTCACCCCCTTGGCTTTTTACCTATTTTGTTACATTACAGACTTTAGTTCAATGTTTTTTTAATCTGAATTTTATGTGATGGATCAGAACACAATAGTCTTTTTTTCAGAAATAAAAAAACTGATAATTGGCATGTGCGTATGTATTCACCCCCTTTGTTATGAAGCCCATAAAAAGCTCTGATGCAACCAATTACCTTCAGAAGTCACATAATTAATGAAATGATGTCCACCTGTGTGCAATCTAAGTGTCACATGATCTGTCGTTACATATACACACCTTTTTGAAAGGCCCCAGAGGCTGCAACACCTAAGCAAGAGGCACCACTAACCAAACACTGCCATGAAGACCAAGGAACTCTCCAAACAAGTAAGGGACAATGTTGTTGAGAAGTACAAGTCAGGGTTAGGTTAAAAAAAAAATATCCAAATCTTTAATGATCCCTAGGAGCACCATCAAATCTATCATAACCGAATGGAAAGAACATGGCACAACAGCAAACCTGCCAAGAGACGGCCGCACACCAAAACTCACGGACTGGGCAAGGAGGGCATTAATCAGAGAGGCAGCACAGAGACCTAAGGTAACCCTGGAGGAGCTGCAGAGTTCCACAGCAGAGACTGGAGTATCTGTACATAGGACGACAATAAGCCGTACGCTTCATAGAGTTGGGCTTTATGGCAGAGTGGCCAGAAGAAAGCCATTACTTTCAGCAAAAAAAACAAAATGGCACGTTTTGAGTTTGGGAAAAGGCATGTGAGAGTCTCCCAAAATGTATGGAGGAAGGTGCTCTGGTCTGATGAGACTAGAATTGAACTTTTTGGCCATCAAAGAAAATGCTATGTCTGTTGCAAACCCAACACATCACATCACATCACCCAAAGAACACCATCCCCACAGTGAAACATGGTGGTGGCAGCATCATGCTGTGGGGATGTTTTTCAGCAGTCAGGACTGGGAAACTGGTCAGAGTTGAGGGAAAGATGGATGGTGCTAAATACAGGGATATTCTTGAGCAAAACCTGTACTACTCTGTGTGTGATTTGAGGCTAGGATGGAGGTTCACCTTCCAGCAGGACAATGACCCCAAACACACTGCTAAAGCAACACTTGAGTGGTTTAAGGGGAAACATGTAAATGTGTTGGAATGGCCTAGTCAAAGCCCAGACCTCAATCCAATAGACTTAAAGATTGCTGTTCACAAGCACAAAGCATCCAACTTGAAGCAGCTGGAGCAGTTTTGCAAGGAGGAATGGGCAAAAATCCCAGTGGTAAGATGTGGCAAGCTCATAGAGACTTATCCAAAGCGACTTGGAGCTGTGATAGCCGCAAAAGGTGGCTCTACAAAGTATTGACTTTAGGGGGTGAATAGTTATGCCCATTGACTTTTTCTGTTATTTTGTCCTATTTGTTATTTGCTTCACAATAATAATAAAAAAAAAAAAAAAATCTTCAAAGTTGTGGGCATGTTCTGTAAATTAAATGATGCAAATACTCAAACAATTAATGCCAGGTTGGGAGGCAAAAAAACACGAAAAATGCCAAGGGGTGAATACTTTTGCAAGGCACTGTAGATGCCCAGTGGTGTACAGAGTTATCATATAACTACCAGCTAGTACATAACTGTCTACAAAGTATACAATTCCTGACAGATTCATATGCTGCATATCGGCATCTAAATGGAACTTGTCGCACAATAACAGGTGTGTGAGAAGCCTTAGATGGAAGCTCCCACCCTCTTATGTTTTTTGTGGTGATGTGAGTTGTAGGGAAACTGAAAAGTTTTCGATGCTCTGAAGACACTGCCACATAACCGCTATACAAATCAAGCAGTCAGCTTCCATGTAAGGCAGGGGTGCCCAACCGCTGGCCCGCAGCGCCCTCCGATATCACCCGCCATGTCTTGCTCTGAGAGGGCGGGTCGGCAAGCATAGATCGCTGGTTCCCGACCCGCCATCTCCAAGCATTAGTGCGAAGAATGGAGCCGCCACTAGAGGAAGCAGAACCGATGCTTCCTGCATAACGCCGGCTCCTTCACAGGCGGAGGAATACCAAATGTACTCCGCCTGTGACAGGAAGCATCGGCTCTGCTCTCTACTGCAGCTGCATGCTTCTGTCACAATTATGCTCGGGGATGGCGGGTCAGGAGACAGGAACCCACGATCTGGGACAGCAGCCACCAGTATTAGTACCAGCCACCAGTACCAGTACCAACCAACAGTACCAGTATCAGCCAGCAGTACCAACCAACAGTACCAGTACCCACCAGCAGTACCAGTACCCACCAGCAGTACCAGCCAGTAGTACCAGTCATCAGTACCAGTACCCGCCAGCAGTACCAGTCATCAGTACCAGCCAGCAGTATAAACCAGCAGTACCAGTCACCAGTATCAGTACCAGTACCAGCCAGCAGTACCAACCAACAGTACCAGTACCAACCAGCAGTACCAGTACCAGCCAGTAGTACCAGAAGTACCCACCAGTAGTACCAGTACCCACCATCCATACCAGTCACCAGTACCAGCCAGCAGTATAAACCAGCAGTACCATTACCAGCCAAAAGTACCCGCCAGCAGTACCAGTACCAATCATCCATACCAGCCAGCAGTACCAGTACCCGCCAGCAGTAACAGCCAGCTGCAGGAATCCTGAGGAAGAAGTGAAGATTGAGGTCAGTTGAGGAGCAGGTAAACCGCTGTGTATCAGTGTGAAAGCAGCCTTAGGCCCCTTTCACATGATCGGTCCGACCGGGTCCGCCTGTGTTTTCCAGGTGGACTCAAATGGACTCTTCATTCACCTCTATAGAGCAGCAGATGTAAAACGGACCTGTGTCCATGTTCACCCGCCTATCTGCAATCCGATCTCCTTAAAAAAAAAAAAAAAAAAACAGAAGGGGATCTGTCCCCTTCTGTCTGGGCGGATCAGAGGGCCCTTAGGGTAGAGCGGGTTGCATCAGTGTCTGCTCTACATATGCAGAGTGGACACAGACCTGCCATCCCCCTTTACCCTCATTGTGGCCCGCGACTGATTACCAAGTCGATAAACTGGCCCTTGCTCCTCAAAAGGTTGGGCACCCCGATCTAAGGCTTCTGTAAACTGGTGTTTTGCCTCATTGTAACTGTACTGTCTGCCCTCATGTTGTAAAGCGCTGTGTAAACAGTTGGTGCTATATAAATCCTGTATAATAATACCAATTACAGATTCTTACAATGGTGCTCTAAGGGTGTAGGGGTGGCATGGACACTTGTAAACATTTAAATACACATGCGTTGTTTTCCGAGTTTTATTTTTTACATTTATGAACATATATACAGTATCTCACAGAAGTGAGTACACCCCTCACATTTTTGTAAATATTTTATTATATCTTTTCACGTGAAAACACTGAAGAAATAAAATAGATTATAGCACACACATACAAAAATGACATTTAAATCCTGTAAGGCGCTTTAAAAACACCTGAACATATTCAAAAATATGGGGATTTGGTCACATTATATGGCCATATAGTGCTAAGCCCACTTACTGCGTCAAAGTACCCCATTATCAGTGGGTCCTACACAATTCATAGAATGAAAGATCCTGCGTCTCAACCATGGGAGACAAACTCCTCTTTATGGGAGAACTGAAAACACTGGTGGACACTAATAAGAGGTAATAAAGGGGAGATGGGGTGCTCCGGCCCAAGGAACCTAGTCAGGATCAATACAATATACAAACAACAGACTTGGGGGCACACCCTAAAAATGTGTTTACATTCAAGATGGTGCTGCTATAAGACCGCAAACAGAAACGCATTTTTAGGGTGTGCCCCCCAGGTCTGTTGTTTGAACCCTGAAGAAGTGGCACTTTGCTACAATGTAAAGTAGTGAGTGTACAGCTTGTATAACAGTGTACATTTGCTGTCCCCTCAAAATAACTCAACACACAGCCATTCATGTCTAAACCGCTGGCAACAAAAGTGAGTACACCCTACATAAAGATGGACTAGGCTATAAGAAGATTGCCAAAACCCTGAAACTGAGCTGCAGCACGGTGGCCAAGACCATACAGCGGTTTAACAGGACAGGTTCCACTCAGAACAGGCCTCACCATGGTCGACCAAAGAAGTTGAGGGCACGTACTCAGCATCATATCCAGAGGTTGTCTTTGGGCAATAGACGTATGAGTGCTGCCAGCATTGCTGCAGAGGTTGAAGGGGTAAGGGGGGACAGCCGGTCAGTGCTCAGACCATACGCCACACACTGCTTCAAATTGGTCTGCATGGCTGTCGTCCCAGAAGGAAGCCTCTTCTAAAGATGATGCACAAGAAAGCCCGCAAACAGTTTGCTGAAGACAAGCAGACTAAAGACATGGATTACTGGAACCATGTCCTGTGGTCTGATGAGACCAAGATAAACGTATTTGGTTTGGATGGTGTCAGGCGTGTGTGGCGGCAACCAGGTGAGGAGGACAAAGACAAGTGTGTCTTGCCTACAGTCAAGCATGGTGGTGGGAGTGTCATGGTCTGGGGCTGCATGAGTCTTGCCGGCACTGGGGAGCTACAGTTCATTGAGGGAACCATGAATGCCAACATGTACTGTGACATACTGAAGCCGAGCATGATCCCCTCCCTTCAGAGACTGGGCCGCAGGGCAGTATTCTAACATAACGATCCCAAACACACCTCCAAGATGACCACTGTCTTGCTAAAGAAGCTGAGGTGTAAAAATGATGGACTGGCCAAGCATGTCTCCAGACCTGAACCCTATTGAGCATCTGTGGGGCATTATCAAATGGAAGGTGGAGGAGCGCAAGGTCTCTAACATCCACCAGATCTGTGATGTCATCATGGAGGAGGGGAAGAGGACTCCAGTGGCAACCTGTGAAGCTCTGGTGAACTCCATGCCCAAGGGGGTTAAGGCAGTGCTGGAAAATAATGGTAGCCACACAAAATATTGACACTTTGGGCCCAATTTGGAAATTTTCACTTAGGGGTGTACTCACTTTTTTTGCCAGCAGTTTAGACATTAATGGCTGTGTGTTGAGTTATTTTGAGGGGACAGCAAATTTACACTGTTATACAAGCTGTACACTCACTACTTTACATTGTAGCAAAGTGTCATTTCTTTAGTGTTGTCACATGAAAAGATATAAAAAAATATTCACAAAAATGTGAGGTGTGTACTCACTTTTGTGAGATACTGTATATACACACACAAAGGGAACAGATAGCATTGATGCACCTAAAATGTTGCTCTGTAAAAAAAATAAAATAAAAAGTGGAGGATTGCAAAAAGCCAAGATCAAACCTGCGTCTGTTTGTACAGTCACTGCATTCCCATAGAGTAACATGCACTCTAGCTGCGTGAACAAACCACTCATTCACACTGTATGAGAACTCACGTGAATGAGCCCCTATTTTTTATTTTATTTTTTACAATGTTTTTGATTCTTGTTGCAATTTTTTTTTTTTTTGCACAGAAGGATCAGAGCTGTGAAGGAGGAAGGTGATTGGTGTGGCAGGGGGGCATTACTGGAACCAACCCCCTTGTGGCTCTTCCTGCAGCAGCTGAAAGCTGGCAGGGATGAAAGTAGGAAAAGTTGGCTGCACTGCAGGGGGAGCTTTTGGGGGGGGGGGGGTTGAGAGTGGATATCTGTCTTTGGTATCCTGTTCCCACTTCCGGGAGTCCGGGCCACGGCCCACCACGTCACTGCACGGCTCCCTCCTCCTCACCCTGCCGCCGGGCCAGTAGCAGAGAGAAGCGGAGCCTCGTGCATGCGCAGTAGAGTTCCCGGTGTGAAGCCGTAAGGCTACACCGCCCTGCTATGGCGGCGGCAGCACCCGACAGCTGATGGAAACATCAGCTGCGGTGCCGACATCGCTAGACTCCAGGACAGGTAAGTGTCCTATTATTAAAAGCCAGCAGCTGCAGTATGTGTAGCTGCTGGCTTTACATTTTTTGCAGCGGTGGGCGGAACACCATTTTAAGTGATATTAAAGAGGAGCTTCAGCACCCCCTTTCAAAAAAAAATTAAAAGTCAACAGCTACAAATACTGTAATATTGGGACACTTACCTGTCCAGGGATCCCGTGATGTCGCTACCCCAGCCAATTTTTCAATCGACTCCCGGGTGCTGCTGCTGCCGCCCTTCATTGTAAGGAAAACCGTCAGTGAAGCTTTGCGGCTTCACAGCCATTTCCCTACTGTGCGAAGCACGCTGATCTTTGTGAATGGTCCCGAGGCTGGGAGAGAGCAGGGGGGCCGACTTTATGGGGGACCTCGCCGCGGCAAGGTCTCCCGGAAGTGGGGACGGGTACCTGCAAAAAACAGGTACCCGCTCCTCCCCAAAAAATACCAAATGTGGCAGCGGAGGGAGGAAGCAAACAAGCAGAGCTTCCCCTTTTGGTTGAAGCTCCGCTTTAAAAGGCAGATATTTTATTTTTCAAAAATAACAAACATGTCATACTTACCTGCTCTGTACAGTGGATCTGCCTTTTCTTGGGTCCCCCGACGGCGATGCTCCTGGCCCCTCCCTCCTGCCAAGTGCCCCTATACCAAGCAGCTTGCTCCTGAGCCTCTGCTCAGTGTGTCCATTCACACACGGAGCATGGTTTGGCCTCACCCGCATTCTCCTCATTGGCTCACTGGCTGTGATTGACAGTAGCCAATGGCTCGCACTGCTGTCTCAGCCAATGAGAAGGAAGAGACACAGGAGACCTGCTGCTCTCGTGCACATTGCTGGATCGAGATTGGGCTCGGCTAAGTATTTGGGGGGCTGCTGCACACAGAGTTTTTTTTAACATCCTCCAAAGAATGCATGAAGGCAAAGAGCCTTGAGCTTTTACAACCACTTTAAAGTATATAATGGAAACAAGTTATATTTATTTTATATCCAGTGACATCATAACTGGATCTTTATGCTTGTGTATGCAATGCAGGCATATCATTGCTGGCGAGAGGAACCAGTAGGGCGATGTACAAATTTTCCTGAAAGCAGTAGTAATGCCCACAAGTGATGCTGAGCCTCCATAATTGAAAGAACTGAATTCCAATGAATGAAAGGAGTGGGCCAGGAACAATCAGGCTTGGGAGGAAAGAGCTAAACTTCCTCCAGCCAGGAAATACAAGACAATAAAGCCAGATCTAGGTAATGTGAAATGCAGTTTATGACTCTGACTCAGAGCTTGAATCAGAGTAGTCAGGTACAAGGCAGGAGGGAGTAGCTGGCTGTTTGGAAGGTCTGTCCTTTGGTGGTGTCTCAGGTGGACAGGTGTCTGTATTATGGACAGTCTGTAGAGCAGCAGTCTCCTTTGATATCAGTTCATTGCTCTCCTGCCGCTTCCTATCAATCTCCTCTGTTTCTTGTTCACATTCAGCCGGGGAAACAATCTTTTCCTTATCATTCCCCTCCTTTGATTCCCTCCGTACCACTCCGAGCGATAATGCCGATGCTACGGGGCTGGATAGAGGTTTAGGTCGGATCTTGAGATTCTTCAAGGTGTTATTTGTTGTCTGGATCTTCACGTCACCTCCCTGAGAAAACCAAGAGCGGCTGGAGATCTCTGAGCGTTTCTTCTGCTGCCTTTTGTCATATGCTGGAAGGTGAAGAAATAGTTACAATCTCAGTAAACTAATCATCTCTCCCTTATAGCTGGCCTAACCCAACAACAACCTAATCACAGCAAAAAAGGATAGTTTAGACTTGGGCCGGCCATAGACGGTTCAAATCTCAAGCCGAATCAGCAGGAATCGGACGAGATTCGATCCGTGTATGGGTAGGCTGAATGTACCAAATTGATCGATTAGCAATAGTCACCGTCTTCTCCCAGCAGTATGGCTTCCCACACCTCCCGCAGGGAAAATGGAAAAATGAATACTTACCTTTCCTGGCAATGTATTTTCCTGGTGCCTTCATGGCAGCATGCGCATGGTTGGTTGCTCCACCCCCCGCATGCGGATTCTGCCATGAAGGCACCAAGAAAATTGAATACTTAGCTTTCCGTAATTTTCCTTTCCTGGTGCCTATCCATGGCAGCATACGCATGCCGGTGGTGGAGCAACCAACCATGCGTATGCTGCCATAAAGGCACCAGAAAAATACAATGTCTCAGCAGCAGGGATTCCCCTAGCATTGTCTGTGTTTATGGGGAAATCATGCTAATTTCTTTTCTGCAACCCGTAGCTGCAGGAAAGAGATTTGCACCACTTATGGCCTCCCTTAGAGGTCATTGTGCCTCCACCTAATTCACTAAGATCTTTTCACACTCAGGATCCAAAGCAAAATATGTATAATCAAATGTTTAGCTCATTAAATATTCTTTTTTAGTGAGTTAATGCGTAATTATAGTTATAACTGCAATTTTGCCGCAAAAGAAACTGTGTGGAAATCATTTTGGTATGTAAAGCGAATAAAAAGATAGTGTTGCGTAAACCGAAGTATACCAAAACGTCATCATTTGGCCCAGTCATGAAGGTTTTGATTACCCTTGACATGACAGGGTTATTCTTTGTTATAAAAAAGATGTTTTTATGCTTTTAAAATATTAAAGCAAAACATCACTTCACAAGTAAAGTCCCACAGGTTCTCTTTGTCCCCCCAGCCTGTAATGGAGTTACAGGTTTGTTTGTTTTTTGGGGGGGGCGCAGTGGGGCAAGTATTGATTTTCATCAGTACCTGCTCCCACTTCCACAACCCTCACCCCACCCCCTCCCCGGACACATTCACATGTCCCAGGAGACTGCAGGACCGTTCTCAAAGCACCGCAGAAGCTCGCACATGCGCAGTAGGGAATTGGCTGTGGTTCCTCAGGAAGCCACAGCTGGCTCCTGTATCCAAGATGGTAGGATCAGGGACCTGCAGCGGTAAGAAGGGGGACATTAATGGACCCCGCATATGCTTGAGAAGAAATGAAAGTGAAGGAGCGCCCAGTGTCCAGTAGATGAAGATATTGAACGTTTTATTTTGCGTCACAACAATGAAAAAAGGCCAATGCATTTCGGGGGAACAGAGACTCCCCCTTCATCAGGGCTGCTACTGAAAGCTATTGAAAGAGGAAGTAAACCCTGATGGGTTTTACTTCCTCTTTTTTCCCCTGCAAAGTAAAAGCATAATGCAAAAGCATAATATGCGATGCATACTAGCCCATTATGTTGCACTTACCTGCAAAGGAAGCCCGCTATGTCCCCGCTGGTGGCTGCGTCCATCTTCACCCCTCTTTCTTCCGGGCTCTGTAACTGGCCGGAGGGGTGTGACGTCACTCCCGCGCAGGAGCCGACGGTCTAGGCATGGGCCCTTTAGAAATGGCACAATCGTGCCCTTTCTTCAGTGCACATGCGGCGATGACGTTGGTGCAAGTGTATATGGTAAATATCTCCTAAACCGTGGAGGTTTTGGAGATATTTCCAGTATCTACACAGGTAAGCCTGATTATAGGCTTACCTGTAGGTAAAAGTGGTGTGTAAGGGTTTACAACCACTTTAAGGAAATGGTCCTGTTACAGACTGCCTATGACAAAAGGATCGGACCGATCAATGTCCAAATGCTGGTTGTGGGTTCAGAGGCCTATTCCGATGTAGCAGCCCAGGCCCTAACAGGGCACACCACCACCTTTTTCCCCAAGTCGGGCATGAACCTCTTGGAACCAAACCTTCCTATCTGCCCACACTTTTGCCTACCCAACAACAGTGACCGATCGAGTCACTCCAGCACGATCCACAACCCCCCCCCCTCAAAAGTAATAGACCCCAGGCATTGGTAAGTCTGCTCTGAAGAGGGGACACCTCTCGAAACGCATCAAATTTATCGGACTGTTCATCCTACTTCTGGCATGTACTAGCAGACCATGCAGGTTGGAGCATTTAGTAGACTGTAAATTTGGTTAACACAGATATCTGTTTAATTTTATATACACCTTTTTAAATAATAAATTGTCGCAAAGGTAATGTGCTAGGCTGGTGCGCCCTCTGTTCCTTATCTTTTATTGTCAAAGTGATTGTAAGGCTTCGTTTTTTTTTTTGTTTTTTTTTTTAAAACAAACATGTCATACTTACCTCCACTGTGCAGTTAGTTTTGCACAGAGTGGCCCCGATCCTGCTCTTCTGGGGTCCCCTGGCGGCTCCTCCCCGCATCGTATAACCCCCTAGGAGAAGCGCTCTCCCGGGGGGTTACCTTGTGGGCGTGCTCCCGAGTCCAGCATTCGGCGTTCATGTAGGAATGTAGGACTCGCCCCCGCCCCCGCGTCATTGGATTTGATTGACAGCAGCGGGAGCCAATGGCTGCGCTGCTATCAATCTATCCAATCGGGAAACGAGACACCGGCCGGAGCTGGTGTGCTTGTTCCCGTCGTGCGAATTTCGGGGCTCAGGTATAAGTATAAGGGGGGCTTGTGGGCGTTGCTGCAGTAAAGAAGGTTTTTCACCTTAATGCATATAATACATTAAGGTGAAAAACGGCGAGTGCTTACAACCCCTTTTAGTATCCAATTTTTTAAAAAGTCAACAGCAACATTATTTGTAGCCGCTGCTACAAAAAAACAAAAAATAAAACTAAAATTCCTCTTTAAAAAGGTGGAAGTTCACCTCTTCAGAAAAAATTTAAAAGTAAACTGATGCTGAATATCCTGGCCACCCCTCGGAACACCCCAATGCACAGCCCCGGATTGAGTATTCTTCCTAATGAAGCATAGTCACATGGCTGCGCTGACCAATGAGTGATTGCCATTTCAAGCACTATAATGGATTCTTATTCCGGAGCTGTGTATTGTGTGCAGATCCTTGCATGCAGCATGAGACATCACGGCTGCTAAATGAAGCGGGGCCCAGAAGGGTGGCCAGGATATTTGGAGTTAGTTTGCCTTTCTATTTTTCAAGATTAAAGCAGTAGTAAAACTGTGTTCCAAAAAAACCCCCCAAAATAAACTGGTTCGCCTGTAGGCTCATGTCATAATGTGCTAGAATGCACCGCATTAAAACGGATCCCTCCAGTGCCACACTGTCATCGCTGACTAGGCTTCCATCTTCACCTGGTCTTCCTTCTGGGTTTGCGGGCTCCAGCTGTTTGAATGGCTGAGCCGCAATGATGTCACTCCTGCACATGCGTGTGGGAGTCACAGTCTTGGCACAGCTCTTTTAATAGACGATATGCCGTCCATCGAGAGCGCAGTATGTATACGCTGGTGACGTCTCTGACTGCTACACAGGTAAACATCTGCTAAACATTGCATGTTTAGGAGATATTCAATGTACCTACAACAGGTAAGCCTTATTATAGGCTGACCTGTAGGTGCAAGATAAAAAGAGGGGTTTACTACCTCTTTACAACCCCTTGATTGCCCCCTAGTGTTAACCCCTTCCCTGCCAGTGTTATTTTTACATTGATCAGTGCATTTTTATAGCACTGATCAATGTAATAATGTCACTGGTCCCCCAAAAATGTAATTTGGGGTCAGGTTTGTTCCTCCGCAATGTCGCAGTCCCAAAAAATAAATAAATAAATAAAATAAACACAGCTCACTGCCATAACCAGTATTTTTTTACTAAAAATATGTAGAAGAATATATATCAGCCTAAACTGATGAATACATTTTTAATATTTTTTTTGGATATGTATTATAGCAAAAAGTAAAAAAAAAAAATTTTCCCCAAATTTTCACTCTTTGTTTGTTTATAGCGTAAAAAATAAAAGCCGCACAGGTGACCAAATACCACCAAAAGAAAGCTCTATTTGTGGAGGAAAAAAAAAAAAAAGGACGTCAATTTTGTTTGGGTACAGCGTTGCACGACCGCGCAATTTTCAGTTAAAGCGACGCAGTGCCGTATCGCAAAAAAAACTGGTTATTAAGGGGGAAAATCCTTCCAGTCCTTAAAGTGGTTGTAAACCCACTTTGAAAAAAAAAAAAAAAAAAAAAACATCTGCAAGACAAAGGCATAATGAGCTAGTATGCATAGCATACTAGCTCATTATGTAATACTCACCTGAGATCGAAGCCCTCGCTGCGGTGCCCGTACACGGCACCGGCCGGTGACATCACTCCCGGGGGTTACACCGGCCGGAGCCGCAATGACGTCACTCCCGCGCATACTTGCCATTGCTTCAGTGCGCATGTGCCAGTGACAGAGGATATCTCCTAAACCGTGCAGGTTTAGGAGATATCCTGGGTAGCTACAGGTAAGCCTTATAGGCTTGCCTGTAGCAAAAAGTGGTCTGTAAGGGTTTACAACCACTTTAAGGGGTTAAACAATATCTCACTTAGTGTAAGATGGCTCTTGTGCCTCAGTGTTGGTAAAGTCTAGCCAAGGACCCAAAATTTTGGTAAATTTAGCTGGGCATGCTCTTACTTCATATATAGTAAGAGCTTCACGCACCAATATCTGAAACACACTGTAGTCTGAAGGTGTGAGATCACTTGCATAAAAACACCACAATCTGAACATGGTTCTATCTGAGGAACTGTGCATAAAAGAGCCAAGAACATCTAAAAGAAATACCTCAGGAGAAGGAAGCCCAGTTTTTGCAGTAGAGTGACGTGTACATTGGTCCAGTAGCTATGTATTAGTGGACAATACCAACAAATAAGAACCTGGTCAGCTATATCACTGCAGGTGGGCAAAGATCCTGATCACAAAGTCCCATTCATTTGAGTGAAGGCAGAAGTGTAATATAGGTAGTGTAAGAATTTGAATTGGATTAATCTGTCTGCGGTACGAATACGATCAACATGAAATGGGGTATTTAGTAACGGACAGTGCTTTTAGTGGAAACACAGGTTCTTGCCACTATATTGCAATTCCCATATGTATATACTAGTGCTGCACCGAAATTTTGGACGTCAAAAATGGTTGACCGAAAATAGGGTTTTCAACGTTGTGCCCAAAGGAAAAAAAAAAAGGCTGATAAAGGCTGTCGAAAAACGCCCGTGATTTTGCGTTGCTTATGGTGTGTTTGTCATAGGTCATGTGACTCAAACTGCAACATGGGTGCATTTTTGATGCATGCTTGCTGTGTTTTCAATGCATTTCAATGGGGAGGTGCGTTTTTTTTTTTTTTAACTGACCCAATATGGACCAAAAATGCAGCAAGCAAGATTTTTAAACACGGCTTCAAAAAGGTACCGATAATGGCAGACAATAAATTCATATTAAATGTAAATGAATGATATTCATTAAAAAAGTTATTTATAAATATATATATAATATATATATTTTTTTGTTTTAAACCATCAGTTTCGGTTAAATGCATCCTGAATTTTCGGTACCGAAAATTTACATTTAGGTGCACCACTAGCATATACTGTAGGTCTTTTCTGCCTTGGCTAAATCTTCTAAAGAACAGGTTTATCAAAACTCCCATTGAACAATCTGGTGGTATCTGGGTGCATCCTCCAATGCTTACACTCCAAGCTTCGGTACTTTAGTAGAGATGCTATCCTCTTATCTTCCTCTGTCTCTGGAAGGAGCTTCAGATCTAAGGAGGCTTTCTTCAGGAACGCCTGGTCCTTCTGTTCCTCCTCAAGAATCTGCTTTTTCTCTTCCTATGTAGGGAAAAACAGAATAAATTCAAGGAAAGAAGGGAGTATAACTAAAATTCTAGGATGGGGACTGGGTTCAAATTCATAAAACAATATAAAATCTCTATCATTTACCACACCGCTACCACTCCTGGTCCCTGCAAAAAAAGCTCCATCGAAGACTATGGGACTTCTTTAAAAGCATAGTGCAAGGACCACAACAGCAAAAGACAGAAGAAAGAATAAAACTGCCAGCATCACTAGTAAAAGACACCGGAGAGGTAAATGTTACCAACATACACTTATCTCAAAAACCTCGGCACAGTGATGATGTTTTCTAGCGTTACCATTTAAACAAAGATATTGTGGTTGCTGGACACCACAATATTACTCCACATTGTGGCCTGCATTTTTTACCCTATTCATAAAATGCAGGTCACCTAGTACAGAGCCTGTGGTGTCCCTGCAGGGAGAAGAGGGGCTGGTCACATGACTTTGACCAGGCCTTCCTCCTCTCAGAATTTCTCTCTCAGAATTTTTTTTTTTTTCTTTGAACAATAATTTTTATTTATTTTATCAAACAAATACAAATCAAATTGAAGTTGCTGCATATATTATACAACATTGGTAATACAAAAACTGAAAAAGCATAAAGTATAGTACTGATATAAACCTTGATGGCCTAGTCCAGCCTACCCCAGTTGGGTTCAAGCTGTAGGACTGGAAGGTCACCACTTTAACTATGCTTCTTACAGTATAAACTAGGAGTATGGAAATAATGTTGGGAAGGGAATGAATAACCAAAAAGTAATGAATATCAGAAATATTGCTCTACACTGACTAATTGCTTAGGTGAATGGTCACAATATTTCAGCCTGAAGGGTAAATTTAAATTTTACATTCTTTTATGTAATTGGTGGCTCTGGGATGGGATATCCAAATTTTCAATTTTTTACTGAAAGTGGTTATGGAGTGATTTTTATAAGCTAGCATTAATTCAAATTGTGCCCGGGTATTCAATCTAGTTATGACAGTAGATAGATTGGGTGCTTCTTTTTTCTTTGATTTTTATTGTGCTCCAATTGCTCTGTAGTCTCAAAGCAAGCAGTACATAATGCACATTTGTAAAAGGACTCTGTTCTTTAAAAGTGACCTTGTCACCATTTAAGACAAAATACAGGTAAAAGCAAAAAAAATTAAGTATTTGAAATACTTAATTTTTTGTAATCGGGAGCGGTAATCAGCGTTGTGTCACACGTAGCCCCCCCACAGTTAGAATCACTCCCTAGGACACACTTAACCCCTTAGTGGTTAACCCCTTCGCTGCCAGTCACATTTACACAGTAATCAATGCATTTTTAATCGCACGGATCGCTGTATAAATGTGAATGGTCCCAAAATAGCGCCAAAAGTGTCCGATCTGTCCGCCATAATGTCGCAGTCACGATAGAAATCGCTGATCGCCGTCATTACTAGTAAAAAAAAAAAATAATTAATAAAAATACCATAAAACTATCCCCTATTTTGTAGATGTAATAACTTTTGTGCAAACCGATCAATAAATGCTTATTGCGATTTTTTTTAACCAAAAATAAGTCGAAGAATACGTATCGGCCTAAACTCAGGAAAAAAATAAAAACCGCAGAGGTGATCAAATACCACCAAAAGAAAGCTCTGTTTGTGGGAAAAAAAGGACGTCAATTTTGTTTGGGAGCCACGTCGCACAACCGCGCAATTGTCAGTTAAAGCGACGCAGTGCTAAATCGCAAAAAGTGCTCTGGTCTTTTGCCATCCAAATGGTCTGGGGCTTAAAGTGGTGTTCCGGCCAAAATTATACTTTTTAAATAAAAATACCCCTATAATACACAAGCTTAATGTATTCTAGTAAAGTTAGTCTGTAAACTAAGGTCTGTTTTGTTAGTTTATAGCAGTAGTTTATTATTTTATAAACTTACAGCAGGCCGTGGCCATCTTAAGTCTGGGCATCTGAAGCCAGACTGTATTTCTTCCTGGATCTCATCCTTGCAGATCTCGCACATGCTCAGTGCAGCACAAGCTGTCTAATAGGTTTCAGGTCAGGTTTCCATAGAAACAGTGTCAGAGGAAGTTGCCGCCCCTTCCCAGAAGGCATTGCAAACAGGAAATGATGCGATGGGCCACGGCCAGGGAGGAGGAAGTAAAAAATGAATACAGCAGATATACAATAAGTGCTGAGAAAATGTTTTTAAAAATATCCAATTCGTTTACAGTGCACAGTTTAGTGAGGGATGCTGAAGAGTTGTAAAAGTGGGTGGAACTCCACTTTAAGTGGTTAAAAAACAAAACAAAAAAAAAAAAAACAAAAACAAAACACACAAACACAATGAAACGAGCTATCCAGAACTAATTCCTCTTCCACATTTTCACAGCTATTACTATCTATATGTGGAGGTTAAACCTCCTTTACTCCAGATGCACAAGGAGGGCCCCTACCTAAGTCCCTGGCAATGATGAGCTTTCACAAGGTGGACTATTTATGTATTTATTCTTGGTGACTTTGCCCCCTTAGACTCCTTTCACACTGGGGTGGTTTTCAGACTGCTAAGTGCCTGAACCCTGACTCCAATTCATTCAATTGTGACTTTTCACACTGGGGCGGTGCACTTGCAGGATGTTCCGAAAAGTCCTGCAAACAGCATCTTTGAGGTGGTTTGGGAGCGCTGTATTTAGTGCTCCCAAAGCACCCTGCCCATTGAAATGAATGCGCACCGTTTATGAAGCACCTGAAAAGCGTTTTGGAAGCGCTGCATCATGGGAGTTTCTAACTCCTTCTTTGGGGTTAAAAGCGGCCCACTAGCGGCCGAAAAGCAACGCCAACGCAGCCGCGGCCCCAGTGTGAAAGGGGTTCTAAAGTGCATAAAAGTTCATTTTAATTTTTTTCCCACAAAAGGTGCCCCTGTTAAAGCCAGGAGGTATGGCAGTAAAGAAATCCTTCTGTGTTAACTGAAAATTCTCTTTAGGAATAATCATAACACAATGGGAAATGGCAAACAACAATAAACAAGGCAGCTCACTCTAAACTTGGTGCGCAGAAGACTGTTGAGAGCAAAGTCATCCTTCCAGGCACCCTGTGCTTCCTGCAGCTCAAACAGTGTGGGTATGGCCTTCTTCAGCTTCTCTTTATCTGCAGCACCGTGTTCCAGCCGGTACATGGAATCTGTCTCCAGTTTTTGCTTCTGTTCATGTTCTGTAAAGGACAAGAAAATAATATGGTGTGGCGAAACAAAGCCAGTTGAGCCCCAAGCAAGGGGGGGGGGGGGGGGGATGACTGACCTGTTGTTAGGATTTGCTCGTTCTCGCTCATGTCCCATCGCTCCTCCTTCCTCTGCGCTCCGCTCACAATGACATAATCACAAGAAGCTGGATCAGTCTGCATCTCAATGTAATTCACACACAAATGACACTTCATCCTAAACCTAATGAATGAATATTCATAGGGAAGACACCACCATTAATCCACATTAGACCGCACTAAACACCTATAATAAAAAGCAAAAAAATTAAATATTTTGGCCTTAGCAACCAAACTCCATAAGTGACTTTTCTAGCACAGAATAAATGCTATGCCATGATACTAAAGGTTTATAATTTTTTTTTTAAATAACATAACATGTTATACTTACCTGTTCAGTGCAGCCCCGATCCTATTCTTATCCGATCCCTCGCTGTCACTCCATAAGACACAAAACTGGTGGTGCACCAAAATGAAAATTCTGGTGCCGTAACCGAAATTTCTGGATGCACTTGGCCGAAATCAAAATTGATTGTTTTTAAAATATTATATATTTTTTTATAAATAATTGTATTATATTCGACTTTTTAATTATTGTCATGAATTTAAATGAATATGAAATTATTGTTGGCCATTATCAGCACCTTTTGAAGGGGTGTTAAAATCCTGCTTGCTGCATTTTTGGTGCATATTTGGTCAGTTAAAAAAAACCTCCACCAAAAATGCACCTCCCCATTGAAATGCATTGAAAAGGCAGCAAGAACGCATCAAAAATGCACCCGCGTTGCATTTTTTTTATGCACTTTTTGAGTCACCATAAGCAGGGTAAAAATCGCAGTAAAACTGTGGCAAAAATCGTAGGCGTTTTTAGCACCACCTTTTTTTCTTTCGGCACAATGCTGAAAACCCCTATTCTCGGCAGCCGAAATGTTGGTGCATCCCTACAAAAAATGGGGCTTGGCCCCACCTCACTGGCTGTGATTGACAGCAGCAAGAGCCAATGGCTTCCATTGCTGTCTCTGAGCCAATGAGGAAGTAGAGAGCTGAGACAGCAGCTGCTCTCTTGCACATCGCTGGATCTAGATTGTGCTCGGGTAAGTATTAAGGGGTGCTGCAGGGGGGAGCTGCACACTAAAGGTTTTTTACTTTCATGCACAGAATGGATGAAGGCAAAAAAATCTTTAAACTTTACAACTACTTACATTTTTTAGTTAGTTTCTAGATGAGATATACAGCCTAAATATAAGACGTTACCTGTATATTGGAGTTGTGTAGTAATTGCCCACTTTCGTCTTCTCTGCATTATATCGCACACCTAAGGGACACAAAGAGCACAGATTAGTCAGTCAGAAATAATGACAGAGCCATAGGACAAGGAGGTGAATAAATGAGCACATACCCATTCCAATGTGATTCTTGCAGCCATCACACCATATGTTATAAGGCATTTCAAACCTGTCAAGATGAGAGGTAAACAAGAATCAGACAAATCAAAAACGCCTTACCAGGTCCCTAGGGCTTGGTTCACACCTATGTGTAAGGCTGCAGGTGTAGGAATCACAGCGATTCTTGCACCTGCAACCACTCACAGCGAAAACGTGCTGCTGTAAGGAAATGCGCAGGGCGGTCATTCATTCTAACTGGCACCCCCTTGCATGTAAAAACACATCGCATTTGCAGGAGCAGGAACAGTAGGGAAATTGCATGGTCAAAATGCGAACAGACCATGTTTTGGGAATTTCTCCTACAATAAAATAGCTGTCCAAAATACCAAGCCATTGACTCCAATTTTAACCACCTTTGCAAGATAAAGGAAAACCTGCAAACATGGCCTGTTGGGGGTACTTGAGGACAGAGTTGAGAACCACCGCTTTACACCACCCTAACAATGAAAACAAAATTGTGCAGCCTCTTACCTGATGATAAGGATGCCCTGAGACAGCTTCCGGGCCCGTTCCCGCAGCGGGTGACTGTTCCGGTAGCGATTGAGAGAGCCATGCTGACAGCAAAAAAAGATAAAGATTAGATGAGGCTTGTAAGAACTTTTATTTTATCTGAGTGTTATACAAAAAAATAAAAAAGAAGGTGACTGTACACACAATGGGGGAGATTTACTAAAACTGGAAAGTGCAAAATCTGGTGCAGCTCTGCATGGTAGACAATCAGCTTCCAGGTTTTACCATTAAAGCTTAAAGTGGTTGTAAACAAAAAAAAAAAAAAACCTAACACCTGCAAGATAAAGGCATAATGAGCTAGTATGTATAGCATACTAGCTCATTATGTACTACTCACCTGAGATCGAAGCCCTTGCTGCGGTGGCCATACACAGCACCAGCCGGCGACATCACTCCTGGGAATTACTTCCGAGTTTCGCGGCTCCGACGCTGTGATTGGGCGGAGCTTCAATGACGTCACTCCCGTGCATGCGCGCGGTAACGGAAACACTCACTGAAGCAACGCACATACGTGCCATTGCTTCAGTTTGCGTCAGTGCGCATGTGCCGATGACATCGGCACATGCAAATACAGGGATGATCTCATAAACCGTGCAGGTTTAGAAGATATCCTGAGTAGCTACAGGTAAGCCTTATTATAGGCTTACCTGTAGCAAAAAGTGGTCTGTAAGGGTTTACAACCACTTTAATTAAAGAAGCTGAATGGTTACTATGCACAACTGCACCAGATTCTGAGTGCTCCAGTTTTAGCACAAAAACCCTAATGTCTCACTGGCCAATAGGAATATACAGTAAGTAGGAAGTAAGGGAGAAATTGCCCATCAGAAAGTGCTGAAGTTTTGCTCATCAAAGTAGCTGGAAATTCAGCCATAAGAGATTTGGAAGGGTCCCTCAGGTATGTGCACCTATAGGTGCCCGAACCTTCTAGCCGCAGCAGTTTTCCCCCTCCGCCCAGTGATAAAGTCCTTTTAATACTAGTCATAGGCATAATAAAAGATCTGTTCATAAACATGATCCTTTTTGGGTAAATGAGTAGACGTCTCTGGTGCCTGTGCACATTTGGGAAACAATGGAGTTCATCTGGGAAAATACATTTTGGTTGATCAAAATATTTTCCTTGAAAATATCAATTTTATGTTTTCTAAAACAAAAAAGTTTAGTAACGTCACCAGTACCATAGCCTCCTCTATGTTCCATTGTTGGGCTCGAATCAGAAGGGGGCAGGCTGTTGCTGACTTCTAACAGCGCTGAAGTACTTTCTCTGTGGTGTATGTTGTACTTCAGGACCATGGTCCTTCTGCGCTCCTCTCTACAACTGACCTCATACACAGCAGGGGATACTTTCCCCTTATGTGTTCCTCCAGAAGATGTCAATTAGCCTGGTGTGTGTGTGTGTGTGTGTGTGTGTGTGTGTGTGTGTGTGTGTGTGTGTGTGTGTGTGTGTGTGTGTGTGTGTGTGTGTGTGTGTGTGTGTGTGTCTTTAAAACTGACCACAGAGATGAAGGCGCTGCATTTCTGTATCTTTTAGGAAAAGAGACCCAAACTGACCACACTAGAATGGATCTGCTTTTGTACTTAACGTGGTCAGTGTACTGTGTACTTGTATGAGAAAGTATCCTGTTCTCTTTGTATGAAATACCTGGTGGTCATGCCAGTCCCTCTGCTTTTCTATTCAAAACTGACCACACTAAGCAGAAGAGCACACTATGGTCAGTTCTCTATATATGCTGGGAACTCAGCCTGCGCTTCTCTAATGATCAGACTTGTCCTGACATGCCCCTGCTGCACAGCCATTTACTGGGAAACTCAGTGTGCTGCTGCTTCACCTCCCCCAGGCTCTTTTGCAGTTGAGAACAGAGGGAATGTGATCACTTTTAGAAAAAGGGTATTTATAATGTTTTTTTACATCTATACAAAAATGTTTTGCCTTTCATTTCTATTATAAACGGAATGGGTTGTTTTAAAAGGTCATTGTTTACAATCACTTTAAAGGGGTTGTAAAGGTTCGCGTTTTTTTCACTTTAATGCATCCTATGCATTAAGGTGAAAAAACATCCGACAATACCGCCCCCCCCATTTTACTTACCTGAGCCCCTAAACCTACTGCGCTCTCCCCCGATATCCTCTTCGCCGCTCAGCCTGGCCGTTGATTGGCTAGAGTGGATGGATTGAAAGCAGTGCAGCCATTGGCTCGCGCTACTGTCAATCACATCCAATGACGCGGCGCGCCGGGGGGCGAGGCCGAGTGATACAGTCAGCAGCTATAGCCGCGGGCTGTATCACGGGAGCGCGCCCGCAGGAACTCACCACCATGCGAGAGAGCTCGCATGAAGGCGATTAGTTCTTGCGGGGAGGAGCTGAGACAGCCGCCGAGGGACCACAGAGGACCAGGTTCGGGGCCACTCTGTGCAAAACGAGCTGCACAGTGGAGGTAAGTATAACATGTTTGTTATTTAAAAAAAAAAAAAAAATTTCCTTTAAAACCCCTTTAAGGTGTGTATTTTAGTCCTCTCCGAAAAAGGAAACACCCTTCCCTGACCCCCTGGGGTGCAAGACAGGAGTAAAGCACACTCAGGTCCACCTAGCCAAAAGGCCAGGTAGACCCCTCTCCTCATGATCAGCCGATGTTAACCATTGGGTTCTGTGGCTTGACACCATGGGCCCTCCGCCATCCCATCCCCTGGCGAGACCAGATAGCACCTCTCAAATCAGGTGGCACCAGTCCCATAGTCAAAACAGGAAGTGAGAGGAAATCCCTCTAAAGTGAGGGAATCCCTGGTTGTCACCAGAACTAGTGTCCCCATTGGAAGATTTCTCCTCTCTATTCCTGTTCTGGTGACAACCTAATATGTGGAATTTTCTTTCACGATCAATTATAGTAAACAGGACAAAAGGGAAAGAGCGAATCTACCCAACGAGGGCACAGATAGGGGAAAAATACCTGACAGGTGTTCTAATCCATCTACACTCTAGCCAAAAATATATAAATAAATAAATGTTTTGCCTTTAGATATACTTTAAGCCAGGGGTCAGCAAGCCATCAATCGCGATCAACCGGTTGTCCGGGGGGGGTTTGCGCAGGTGATAGGTGGATCGTGACCATGGCTCTGCCTCCCCCAACTGCAGAGCGGAGAGTGGGAGGTAGAAGCTGGATGGCGGGTGGCGGGGGGAGCTGCTCAATCACCAACTTGCTAATATGAACTCTGGCTAATATGCGTCTCCTGCTCCCACCTTTCACCCAGCACTATGCGGTCTCCTGACCTCCGCTCTGATGAACACACACTGGCAGGGAAGTGCTACCTACACAGGACACTATGGGGGGCTTGATATGAAGGGGTTCAGGCGACACAGATTGGGGGGGGTTGGTGTTGTGAAGGGGACAGAGGATACAACATTAGAGGGTACAGGACATAACTGTGGGGGGCATAGGACAATACAGGGAGGGATGATGTAAAGGAGGGCAGGACACTGCGTTGAGGGGGGTTACAGAACACTACTGTGGGGGGAGGGGGGCAGAGGACACTACGGTGTGTGTGGGGGGCTGATGTGAAAGGTGCAGAGGACACTGCGTTGAGTTACAGAACACTACTGTGGGGGGAGGGGGCAGAGGACACTACTGTGTGTGTGTGTGTGGGGGGGGGGCTGATGTGAAAGGAGCAGAGGACACTGCGTTGGGGGGTTACAGAACACTACTGTGTGGGGGGGGGGGGCAGAGGACACTACGGTGTGTGGGGGGCTGGTGTGAAAGGTGCAGAGGACACTGCGTTGGGGGTTACAGAACACTACTGTAGGGGGAGGCGTACTGGACCCCCTTCCCCTCAGGGATCTTTGCCTTCTTCCAAGTTGTCCAGGTAGATCTCAACCTCTGAAAGGTTGCCTACCCCTGCTTTAAGCCATAATAATTTTAAGGGTAACACTTTAAAAGCAAAACTAAACCCTCCTATGCTTTTCAGCCACGGAAGCTGCCATCTTGGCCTCTGCTTGACCTATAACTGCCACGATGACGCACATGTGATCAGTTATGACTTCAGCTATTTTATGGCTTGACAATTTGGTTGAGACAACATGCCAATGTGACAGGTAGCATTTCTGTTTTTGTTTTTAAACCGATGGGTTTAGTCCCGCTTTAAGATCGCACTTCCTCTGGGAAGTCAAAACCTGCCATTTGGTTTATAATATCTTCCTGACCGGACTGTCATCAGCCAGATCAGATGGCGATCACCTCTATGGGCATTCTATTAGTAAATGAAGTCAGATGTTGTGAAGGAATTTATATCGTGAAGTGCTCTGCAAACTGTTGGCGCTATATAAATCCTGTATAGGTATAAGGAACAGACCATTATGGGGTTTTACAGACATGTAAACAAAAATCCGCTGCTACTTCAGAACACAAATCACACTTCCTGTAGTCACACTTACTTTGGCGGGATCAAAATCCGGAGGGTAATACTTGTTGGTTCCTTTTCTCTCCCCCTAAAAGACAAAACAAAGATAATGAGAGAGTTTATCGTTTGTGATCATCCAGCCGCTCCATCCCTGTAGAGGGAATCCGTGTCCGACATGTGAGTGATGTGTGACTTATAATATAACACAGGGTCCATGCATTTAGTATTTGCAGACTGCAGGGGCTCAGGGCTCCCCAGGTCATGCTGCAATATTCAGACACTCCATTATATCCGCCCTGACACTACTGTGTTTCCTCCTTCATTCCATGAGGACAGGTTCTCTTTATGTCCCAGCACCCTGTGACTCTAGTATTAGAAGACAGTGCACTCACCATGTTCCCTCTGTGGTCTCTCCTCCTGCAAACCTGTTGTTGTCTGAACGTCACAAAGACGCGACCCAGCCTGTGAAATGTACCAGTTTACTTCCGGGTGTTGAGTGTCTCCGCTTCTGTGGCGCAGCCTGCCTGTATAAGTTTACGGAGATCGGTCTTCAGAAACATGGCCGCCAACCTGAATCCAGGGGGGGGTGCTGGAGACAATTAACTTGTTACTAGAGTGATAAACGGTGGCCTCAAAAGGTACAAACATCCTTTATATGCCGCTGTAACGACATATTCGGCGACCCATCACAGTTTGCTACGGAAGTGACGTTCCGTCGCCGCCATCTTGCTACACCCCACACTCGTCCAACAGTAAGGATACACTAAGAAGGGGGAAAGCGGACATGTTGTTACACCCACCGGAGTTTTGCATTTTACACGTATTTATAACAGTATTTTTGCATGCATAGCCCCCAACTGTCCCTGATTTCGAGGGACTGCCTATGATTTGGAACAAAGTCCCTCATTTGTCCCTCATTTTGGCTGATCTATAGTATATAAAATGCACATTTTATCTTTCAAAAAGCTTCTCCCAGTGCTAAACCTTTCATCTCATTTTCTAAATTGCTACATTTATAAATTTCAAATGCCAATCTAAAATGATAGTAGTGATAAAAAACACTTGCGGGTTTAGCTAATCATTGTATTTGTATATTTCTCCTTTAAGGGGGTGTGGCAGGGGGTGTGTCCTATGCCTGCATGCTTTTGCTAATAGGTGTCCCTCGTTCCCATCTCAAAAAGTTGGGAGGTATGTTGCATGCATCCAGTTTTTGCTATAGTAGCTGATTTTGGATAGAATATGTGCTATCAGTCATAGAAGTGGATTGTGCAGAACTGTTTGTGCAGGGGGTTGAAGTGTTTTTTGTTTTCCATTTTGGACAGAGTAAGGGAGGGTTACAGATAGCCATCTGTGTCCCATTGGGGAGATTTTCCTTCACTTCCTGACCCATAGTCAAAACAGGAAGTGAGAGGAAATCCCTCCAAAGTGAGGGAATCCAGGGTGTCACCAGAACTAATGTTCCTGTTGGAGGACTTCCCCCGCTATTTGCAAAATTTAAAGCGGACCTTCAGTCATTTTTTCATCTTTCCATCTATTAAATCCTCTGCCCTTGTTGTTTTAACTTTGGATAGTAAAATATTTGTTTTTCCTACCAGTAAATACCTTATACAGCCCACTTCCTGTTTCTTGTCTGGTCATTAGCCTAGGCTTATGACATCATACACAGCTCTCTCTCTCTCTCACTCTCTCTCGTGAGTTTGCCAGGAAGGGAGGGGGGATGAGTCATAAGAGGGCCAATCAGAGCTGCAGAGCTGGAGGTGTACTTCTGTGTGTCTGTGTAAAGGAAGTGAACAGCAGCTTCAGCTGCCCACAGTTAAAATGGATGCAGCCAGACTCAGTGGAGGGGGATTTCTGCAGCATATTTGGCAAGTACAGAATCACAGTATATATAAAATAATAGGCAAAGTGATTGGAGGGAAGCTTCAGAATGGCAAAGATGTTTTTCTTACAAATTATGTGAGCAGACTGCAGTTCCTCTTTAAGATTCTCTTTAGGCAGCATCAATAGTTTCAAGAAACTATTAGATAAGCACCTGAACGACCGCAATATACAGGGATATACAATGTAATACTGACATATAATCACACACATAGGTTAGACTTTGTGTCTTTTTTCAATCTCACCTACTATGTAACTATGATTTTCTTTTACTTTCAGTAATATCGGTAAACGGGACAAATGCATACCTCCCAACTTTTTGAGATGGGAATGAGGGACACCTATTAGCAAAAGTATGTAGGCATAGGACACGCCCCCTGCCACACCCCCTTACAGGAGAATTGTACAAAATAAAGATTAGTTAAAGCGTAACTCCACTTTTGTTAAAAAAAAAAAAAAAAAAAAAACATTCCCCCCCCTGGGTGATCTATGTACATTGCAAGGATTAGAAAAAAACCTTTGTTGTAGATTCCTACCTTTTATTATTCTGAAGAAATCCACGTGTGTTTGTCTGTGCCTCTGTACTGAGTAGGTCTAATAGGAGTGGTTTCGTTATTAACTGTCAGGTGTGCAGCTGCAGGGCACTAATGAGGAAATCTCCTGGGCCTGCATCCCTTTAGACGGGTTCCTATTGGAAAGTATCTCTCCAAAAAATGACATTTTTGTTGCAGGGGATGCCTGAAATCTGATAAGTATCTTAGGCAGACTTCTGGAAAAATCGGCGAGCCAATCACACAAGCAGGAAATGATGTTTCTGGGGAGTGGTCAGTACACATTCTGTGTACAGAACAACTCCAGGTAGTCATATTGCATTCTCAGAAAATTAGAGTGGCTGCAGATTGAAAAGGAAAGGTCATTCTTAATAACATTCAATTACAATATGATTATATGTGCTATATTATTTTTTTCTTTATTTGATATTTTTTTCCCCGCAAAAGTGGAGTTACCCTTTAGAAAGTTTGGAGACCTCTGCTCTATACTGACAATACCTGGGCAACCCGCACACTTTACAGATGGTTTGAGTATTTTCCTCCTTTGTATGTTGCAAGCTTTTTTTTTTTTCTCTCTCAATTCTAACACATGGATGTCTGCAGTGAACTTTTTGCATGATGATCAGGGGACGTTCTCTATGTTCTGTCATTGCTTCTCTGAATACCCCGGGACACGGCGGGTCATTCAGTTTTCTGTCATGTGTTGAGCTAACAGAGTCCTTGGAGCGATCGCTGTGCCCTTTTCGGGCGCAGGGTGCCTGAATTACAGCGGCGGGGGGGTGTTTTTGAAGCACCTGATTAGAGCTATAGGCTCTAATAGGCGTCAAAAAAGGTGACCATGCTGGGCGCTCGCAGGTTACTCAGCTGTGTTAGAAAAGCGAATGACTATTCGCTTTCCTAACACTAAACCGCCTCTCCGCCAATCAGGGGCTCGGATCTGTTACCTGTCACCTGATTGGCTGAAACGACAGGCGCCGCTATTGGACGCCTATCAGGAGGAGAGGATGTGAGATGAGGACGGCACGAGATGCATAAAGGACCTCGCTCGTCGCCGTCACCCGCTTCCCTACCAAGACAGAGTAAGTGCCGGGCAGACAGCGAGCGGGGGTCACACTGGCAGCATTTGATGGGCACACTGGCAGCATTTGATGGGCACGCTGGCAGCATATGATGGGCACAGTGGCAGCGTTTGATGGCACAGTGGCAGCGTCTAATGGGCACAGTGGCAGCGTTTGGCACAGTGGCTGCAATTGATGGGCACAGTGGCAGCGTTTGGGCACAGTGGCAGCGTTTGGCACAGTGGCTGCAATTGATGGGCACAGTGGCAGCGTTTGGGCACAGTGGCAGCGTTTGGGCACAGTGGCAGCGTTTGATGGCACAGTGGCTGCAATTGATGGCACAGTGGCAGCGTTTGATGGCACAGTGAGCGTTTGATGGCACAGTGGCAGCGTTTGATGGCACAGTGGCTGCAATTGATGATTTTTTTTTCAAAAAATTTTTGCGCCCCCCCCAAAAAAAATTTGGAGCACCAGCCACCACTGTCCAGCTTACAGTCCACTTTTGGATTTCCTGCACTTTAAAGCAGAACTTAAGTCACGGTACTTACCTGTCCTGCGCCGGCATCTTAGTTGGCCTCTTCATTGGCCGGCAGGGTATGACATCACTCCTGCGCCGGAAGCCATCATCCTGGCCCGGCACTGTAAGGTTAAGCTGTGCATGCGCAACTGTTTACAGTGCTATAGGAGATAACAGCAGGCAGGTAGGGGCAGTTTTTCTTTTCATACATCAGGGGACACAGAGCCATAGTAATTACTATGTGGGTTATAGGCCACCTTCAGGTGATGGACACTGGCACGCCCTAAATTAGGAAGTGTCCTCCCTATATAACCCCTCCCACTACTGGGAGTATTACGTTTTGTAGCCAGTGTCTAAGGTGTTGGTCACAAGTAAAGATGTGCTGAGCTGAGCTCCACTGGAACAATCCTTGCTGGGGCTAGCCATGCTGACCGGATCCATTCAGAGTGTCTTTCAGGCCAGGTTTATGGTACCTGGGCCTCGTATCCGAAGAAACAAGGTTTTTGCTTACGAATGCTTCTCTTTCTAGAGAGCTGGACCCTGGGATCCAGTACTTTTGGTAGTAAGGCCAATAAAGTTTTACTGGCAGGGTGCTGTTGCAGGTCCAGGATTGTGGGATACCTCGAGGTTCCCCTGTTCCTGAAGGTGTTACGGAGCCCACCGTGAAGGGTGAAGATTGGGTCTGATGGTTTACCACAGATAACCCTGCGGCGGCAAAAGGTAAGTGGAGATTTTGAAATTTTTATGAAGTCTCCTTTTAAAGCGGTTGTATACCTATATTTGTAACTTTTACCTACAGGTAAGCCTATAATAAGGCTTACCTGTAGGTA
>JBBGZY010002848.1:50000-76318 GCA_037952925.1 Lithobates clamitans
GAACTGATTAAACTTGTCAAAGAAAAGAAAAATCCTTCCATGCAGATGTGCATGAAATTGTCAGGGAAAATGGTGGCCTCCTTCAAGGCCGTTCCTTATGCGCAGTTTAATTCAAGACTGCTACAAAACGCTATTCTGTCGGTCTGGAACAAGAAGGTTCAGGCTTTGGTTTTTTTCCAATACTCTCATCCACCTAGGTGTGTCTTAGCCTCAATTGGTGGTTAATATCAGCAACCTCCAAAAATGGAAATTCTTTTTTTACCAGTATCTTGGAAAATGGTAACAACGGACGCCAGCCTTCTAGGTTGGCAAGCAGTCCTGGAAGAAGCTTCTGTCCAGGGGAAATGGTCCAAGAACCAGAAAGGACCCTGTCCATCAACGTTCTAGAAATTAGGGCAGTACATCTGGCCCTGGAATTCTGGACGCTCAGGCTACGGAATTGTCCTGTCAGGATTCAATCCAACAATGCCACGGCTGTGGCTTACATCAATCACAAGGGGGCACGAGAAGTCGTGCAGTCCAAAAAGAAGTGAATCATGTTCCAGCTTGGGCAGAAAGCAACATACCTTGTCTAGCAGCAATGTCCATTCCAGGGATAGAGAATTGGCGGGCGGACTATTAAGTCGCCAACTATTGTTTCCGGGATAATGGTCCCTTTACCCCGACATCTTCCTCTCGATATGTCAAGAATGGGATTATCCGGACGTAGATCTGTTCACGTCCAGATTAACAACAAAGTTGACAACTTTGTGTCTAGGACGAAGGATCTACTAGCGTGCGGAACAGATGCCTTGGTCTTCCCATAGGATCAGTTTTCACTGCTCTATGCGTTCCTCCAGTTCTGCTACTTCCGCGCCTTCTCCGCAGGATCAAGCAGGAACGAAAAGAGGTGATTCTGGTGGCCCTAGCGTGGCGCCGAGATCATAAAGATGACAGTAGAAGTCTCTTGGACGCTGCCATTATGGCCACACCTTCTAGCTCAAGGTCCGGTATTTCATCCTACCTTACAAACGCTAAATTTAGCGGTTTTGCTATTGAAACCCACATTCTAATGGATCGTGGGTTATCTCCTTCAGTAGTGTCTACTTTGATTAATGCTAGGAAGCCGGCCCCCAGAGCCAGTTACTTAGAATCTGGAAGGCACATATTTTCTGGTATTGATCCAGGGGTTGGCACCCCAGGAAGTATGTCATAGGGAGAATTCTTGAATTCCTGCATATGGGATTGGAAATGAACCTGGGTACGATCAAGGGCCAGGTCTCGGTCTTAATATTTTTTCAACGGTCTCTTGCTTCTCACTCTCTGGTGCGTACTTTTATTTAGGGGGTAACAAGAATTAATCCCCCTGTCAATGCACCTCTAAATCCTTGGGATTTGAGTTTTAGTCTTGTCGGCTTTACAGAATCAGCCTTTTGAACCTATATGGGAAATTCCCTAATGGGGCATACACACGGTCGGACTTTTCGTCTACAAAAGTCCGACAGTCTGTCCGACAGACTTCCGGCGGACTTTCGGCGGACTTGCGGCGGACTTGTGGCAGACTTTCTAACGAACGGACTTGCCTACACACGACCACACAAAAGTCTGATGGATTCGTACGTGATGACGTACACCAGACTAAAATAAGGAAGTTCATAGCCAGTAGCCAATAGCTGTCCTAGCGTGGGTTTTTGTCCGTCGGACTAGCACACAGACGAGCGGATTTCGGGGTCCGTCGTAGTTACGACGTAAAGATTTGAAGCATGTTTCAAATCTAAAGTCCGTCGGATTTGAGGCTAAAAAAGTCCGCTGAAAGTCCGAAGAAGCCCACACACGATCGGATTACCAGCCAGCTTTAGTCCGTCGGCGTCCGTTGGACTTTTGTAGACGAAAAGTCCGACCGTGTGTACGCCCCATTAGTTCTTTTAAAGAAAAATAGTCTTTTTGGTTGTCATATCTTCTGCCAAGAAGAATATCGGAATTGGCGGCTCTGTCTTGGAAAGAGCCATATTTTTAATCATGCATAAGGATAAGGTGGTATTGTGGCCTCATCCTAAATTTCTACCTGAAGTGATGACCGGTTCTCATTTGAACCAAGATATTATTCTGCCTTTTTTCCCCAGAGTCTCGATCTAAGGAAAAGAAGGCACTACATTCCCTTGATGTAGTAAGTGCGGTTAAGGCCTATTTTTAGGAAACCGCTCAGATACGCAAAAACAGATATATCTGTGGGAGGAGCCTTCGTTAGTCCTGCCCGCTCTCCTGGCATGCTGAGTGATGGCGAAGGGCCTCGCAATCACTCACAGCCATATGTTTTCCCTTTCTCTGTCGATGGGTTAATGACGTGATGACGCCGCACGGCTAATGCGGCGCCGCGCCTAACTCCGCCCCCTGAAGCATTTTAAATGCCATGCCGGTGTTCTGCCGAGAAAGTTCCGCTCGGCGGATAAGGACCCCCCTCTACTGCGCAGGCGCTGCGCCTGCGCAGTAGGATCCGGCGGAAATAGCCGAAGGTGAATAGCTGAAAATCAGCTGTACATGGCGCCTGTAAGAGGGCCCCTCGCTTCCCTCGCCACGCTTCGGGCACGGCCTCACTTCGCTCGGCTCTTTTAGATTCCCCCTCTAGGTCCACTTGGATGGTGGGGAAGGAACCTGGACCTAGGGCGCAGGCGCCGTGTACGGCTGATTGAAAAGTTTGAGCTTCCCCTCTCTCCTTGTGGAACTCAGTACCTTTAGTATATAATACATTGACCAATGCTTGCTTACATAGCTTTGTCTCCTCTCATTTGCAGACTCTGCTGGTGTGAAGGCAAACGTTTGAAGCACACCTAATGGGAGCTACCTAATGATACACTATACCACACATCCTCGTCACTTCTCCTCCCTCCTATTTTCCCCTTATCTGTCTTGGGCGTCTGTTACCGCCCCGCTAGTGGCCGAATACCGACGGAAAAGCGCCGCTAACAATAGCGGCTCTTTACCGACGACGACGCCCCGCCCCAGTGTGAAAGGGGCCTTAAGCTCCATTCACACTTGTGCGACTTGTCATGCAACTTTGGGCATCAAACTTGCACGACAAGTCATACCCCATGTTTTCCAATGATAACATTCATATCTGAGCGACTTTAAAGGGGTTGTAAAGGTTCGTGTTTTTTCACCTTAATGCATCCTATGCATTAAGGTGAAAAAATACCTGTCAGTGATCGTCCCCCCAGTCCCCCCGTTTTACTTACCTGAACCCTCGAACTTGTCCCACGGGGACGTGCTCTCTTTCTGCCCGGGGTTCTCGGCTCTTGATTGGATAGATTGATAGCAGCGCAGCCATTGGCTCCCGCTGCTGTCAATCAAATCCAATGATGCGGGCGCCGGGGAGGTGAGTCCTGCATTCGGTGTCTATGGACACCGAATACTGGACTCGGGAGTGCGCCCGCAAGGGAGAGGGCTTCTCCCAGGGGGTTATCTAATGCGGGGAGGAGCCGCAAGACCCGCCAAGGGACTCCAGAAGAGGAGGATTGGGGCCACTCTGTGCAAAAACGAGCTGCACAGTGGAGGTAAGTATGATATGTTTGTTATTTTAAAAAAAACCCCGAACCTTTAGTGTCACTTTTTAAGTTGCAACGACTTCAAAACAGTTCATTCACTACTTTGGTCCGACTTTAATGCCATAGACTTCAATGTTAACCCCTCAGAAGTTGCATGAAAAGTCGTACCTGAATGTTATACAATGCAACTTGTGTGCAGCTGTTGTTCATTATCACTGGTCAAATCCAAAGTCCTATCCAAGTTGCACTCCAAAGTTGGGGCAACTTTGGAGTCATACAAGTGTGAATGGAGCCTAATGCCCCGTACACACGGTCGGACATTGATCGGACATTCCGACAACAAAATCCATGGATTTTCTCAGACAGATGTTGGCTCAAACTTGTCTTGCACACACACGGTCACACAAAGTTGTCGGAAAATCCAATCGCTCTGAACGCGTTGACGTAAAACACATAGTCCGTCGGATTTGTCTACACACGATCGGAATTTAAAGGATCGGATTTTGTTGTTGGAAAATTTTATAGCCTGCTCTCAAACTTTTGCGTGTCGGAAATTCCGATGGAAAAAGTCCGATGGAGCCTACACACGGTCGGAATTTCCGACAACAAGCCCTGATCGCACATATTCCATCGGAAAGTCCGACTGTGTGTATAGGGCATTAGGCTGGGTTCACACCCATCCACTGTGTTAACATGCATTGGGGCCCAATCAGAATGACAATGCAATATTGTGAACAGAGTACTCTGTTACTGTTTTTTTTTGTGTGTGTTTTTTTATTGCAGCATTTTTCTGTTCAATTTTTATTTAATTTTTTTGTATGTATTTACGTTGAGTTGCACAGAACATATTGCCCAAGTTAGTAGAGGACGTTCTCTGTGCTGCCCAATATTCTAGACAGAGATCACCACTTTAAAATAATAAATCTCCAGTCCTTCTACACCCTGTACATTTCTTGCTTTTATGCAGCCTTTTGCTTGCTTTTATTTGGCCACTGGGGCGACACCAGCACTGGGGGCCCCATTCCTCCCCGGCGACACCAGCACTGGGGGCCCCATTCCTCCCCGGCGACACCAGCACTGGGGGCCCCATTCCTCCCCGGCGACACCAGCACTGGGGGCCCCATTCCTCCCCGGCGACACCAGGATGTTTTCTAATCCCGATGGCCACAGTGTGACCCCCCCCCCAAAAAAAAAGTCTGAATAACAGTAGACTGGCTTCATTTACCCACAAGGGCTTTTTTTAAATTTTTACCACTACTATTCCTTTATACTGGCTTCTGGAATTTACATATGCAGCAATTTGGAAACTGGATGAAAGGTTTAGCACCGGAAAACACTTTTTGAAAGATATAAAAAGTGCTTTTTATATACATCTATACAGATCAGACCAAAATCAGAGACAAATGAGAAGGAAAGAGGGACAGAGGGACATTGCTCCAAATCAGAGACAGCTGGGAGAAATGCAAATAGAGAGGGTGACTCTCCCTAATGGGGGACACAGACAGCAATAAAAATTGACAGATGTTCTAATCCCTCTCCACTCTATCCAAAAATATTAAAAAGTTTGGCCTTTAGTGGCACTTTAATTTTTTTGTAAATATTTTATTATATCCTTTCATGTGACAACACTGAAGAAATGGCACTTTGCTACAATGTAAAGTAGTGAGTGTACAGCTTGTATAACAGTGTAAATTTGCTGTCCCCTCAAAATAACTCAACACACAGCCATTAATGTCTAAACCCCTGGCAACAAAAGTGAGTACACCCCTAAGTAAAAATGTCCAAATTGGGCCCAAAGTGTCAATATTTTGTGTGGCCATCATTATTTTCCATCACTGACTTAACCATCTTTGACATGGAGGTCACCAGAGCTTCACAGGTTGCCCCTGGAGTCCTCTTCCACTCCTCCATGACGACATCACGGAGCTGGTGGATGTTGGAGACCTTGCGCTCCTCCACCTTCCATTTGAGGATGCCCCACAGATGCTCAATAGGGTTTAGGTCTGGAGACATGCTTGGCCAGCCCATCACCTTTACCCCCAGCTTCTTTAGCAAGGCAGTGGTCACCTTGGAGGTGTGTTTGGGGTCGTTATCCTGTTGGAATACTGCCCTGCGGCCCAGTCTCAGAAGGGAGGGGATCAAGTGGTTAAACTAGAACTAAAGGCAAACCCTATTTTAGTTTTGGATGGAGTGGAAAGGAATTACAACCCCTGTCAGGTTTTTATTGCTGCCTGTGCCCCTGTTAGGGAGATTCACCCTCTCTATTTGTCCTGTTTACCATTATCACTGAGAGCGAAAGTGAAATAAAATCCCAAATTTTGGGTTGTCCCCAGAATAGTAATAGAGGGGAAATCTTCCAGTGGTGACAACCAGACATTCCCCCACTTTTGATGGATTTCTCTTCACTTCCTGTTTGGCTATGGGACAGGAAGTGAAGGGAAATCTCCCCTATGGGACATAGATGGGAAAAAAATCTGACAGGGGTTATAACCCTCCCTTATTCTATCCAAAAATGGGGGGAAAAAATGGTTTTAGTTCTACTTTAATCTGTTGATTGTCACATTAGAACAGCCTCTACTGCTGGGAGTAGAAGTTCATCAGGAAATTAGATTTGCCCCTCTTTCCCTGGGCACATCCTTGTTGGAAGCACCATCATCCTGTCAGGCAGACGCAAGGTAACCTGTAATTATCCAAAGTTCTCTTTATGGAGGGGATATGATAGCTGCCATTGCTGACCTCTGAAAATACTAGATGCCTGGCTGTAATGCGTTAACATGGAAATTTTCCTTTCAAAGAGAAATCTGCATTTTTTCACAGAAAGAGACATGCTGGGGGGAAAAAAAATTGTCAAATAAGCAGGATTTTTAAAGCGGAACTTCACCCTAAAGGGGAAGTTCCGCTTTGTGTCCTCCTCCTCTACCACATATGGCACAATATAATTTTTTTTGAGGAGCGGGTACCTAGGTGATCCTAGTGGAAGTTCAGGCCCCCCTCACCTTTGCTCGCAGCCTTCTGGGACACATCACAGGTCCCAGGAGGCTGCAGGACCATTCACAAAGCGCAGCTCACACATGCATCGTGTTAAAGCCGGCTGGGAAGCCACAAGGAGTCACAGCCAGGTTCTCTTAGACCTGAAGACCGCTGAGGAATTGGGTGAGGGCAGCGCTGGATTCCTGGACAGGTAAGTGTCTTTCTATTAAAAGTCAGCAGCTACAGGATTTGTACAGGATTTCTAGCTGTTGATTTTACTTTTTCTTCCTAGGGTGAATGTCCTGTTTAAAACAGAAGAGACAACGCCGCTGAGTGTACAATCTTGGCATCTGGTGAGATGAGGTGAACCCCCCCCCTGCATGCGTGGGAGTGATGTCTTCTTGGCCTGGCCAATCAATATGGCCGCAGATCATGAACCTGGAAGAAGACCAACGTAAGATGTCAGCAGCTGGTAAGAGAGTTCCAGGACGTAGCATCTCTGGAGTGGAGGGGAGTATAGTTCCGCTGAAAAAAAAGGGCCTGAAATAAGTCTTATCTTATTTTTGCAACCAACAACTTTTATTTTTTCATTGTTTTTTTATTTTTTTTTCAACACAGCTTAGGAAATGGACATTTAAAAGCTAATTGGCTGTGCTTAAAGAGGGAGTCCACCTAAAAAAAAAAAAAATAGCCAGCAGCTACAACTACTGCAGCTGCTGACATTTAATAAATGGACACTTACCTGTCCTGGAGTCCAGCAATGTCGGCAGCTGAAGCCGATCAATCCGTTAGTTCTCGGCTGCTGCTGCTGCCGCCATTCTCTGTGAGGGAATCGGGAAGTGAAGCGTTGCGGCTTCACTTCGCGGTTCCCTACTGCGCATCCTATGTGGTCCCCACTATCTCCTGGGACCTGTGTGTGTCCCAGGAGAAAGCGGGGGTGGGGGGGGGGGCGTGACTCTATTCCTGGAAATGGGTGTAAATACCTGTAGTAGACAGGTATCTGCACCCCCCTTCCCCCTGAAAGGTGCCAATTGTGGCACCAGAGGGGGGGAGGAATCAGATGAGCGGAAGTTCCACTTTTGGGTGGAACTCCGCTTTAAGTTGAGACAACTGTCTCAACTTGAGATGTACACTGAGCCATGGATATGCAGTTCAGTGTACAATCTCAGATTTCCCTGGGTGCCAGGTGTAATGGTCGTGCATACTGCTGTGTGTAGCAACTATTTTGTTCATGTTCAGCCATTACATTCTGTTTGTCATTAGCTTCTCTGTTTTAAAACCTCTTCTCTGGCATTGTCCTTTGCAGAAATTTGCATCTTGCAGCACCACATCACTTCTAAATTGAATGAAAGGGCCTCCCCAGTGACCCATTGGCACTGCTGAACTCCCCCTCACTTTATGGTCAAATATCAAATGTTGCTAATACACTAAACTGTTTATAAATGGTTTGCATAGAACACATTGCTGCTTCTGTGTTCTATTCATGCAGGTCAAAAGGTTGCTTGGCATATTTAACATTGATGGCTCATCTCTGAGCAGAGCACAAATTTTCCACTAACCTCTGACTGGATCATTTATATCAGTGGTGCTCAACCTGGGGGTCGAATGATGATTTGCCAGGGGTCACTAAATCCTAGGCTGTTCCTGAAGCCTGCACCACTCTCCCAGCCTCTTTGCGGCCACCCAGCAGGGCTGTTCCTGGAGCCCGCGGCCGCCCGGCTGGGCTGTTCCTGGAGCCCGCGGCCCTCCGGCTGGGCTGTTCCTGGAGCCCGCGGCCGTCCGGCTGGGCTGTCCCTGGAGCCCGCGGCCGTCCGGCTGGGCTGTCCCTGGAGCCCGCGGCCGTCCGGCTGGGCTGTCCCTGGAGCCCGCGGCCGTCCGGCTGGGCTGTCCCTGGAGCCCGCGGCCGTCCGGCTGGGCTGTCCCTGGAGCCCGCGGCCGTCCGGCTGGGCTGTCCCTGGAGCCCGCGGCCGTCCGGCTGGGCTGTCCCTGGAGCCCGCGGCCGTCCGGCTGGGCTGTCCCTGGAGCCCGCGGCCACCCACTCAGCCTCTTCGCAGCTGCCTATTTAGTTCACGGCATGGCTGGGGGGCAGAGAATAGAGGTCAGCTGACTGGTGAGGAATGTGAAGTGGGAGGGGCTGGAGGAGCCCCCATCTCCTGATTTTGGCATAGGTGTCACTGTTACGAGACACAGTGGGTAACACTACCTGGGATTATAGTTGCCATTAAAAGTCCCCACTACAATTCTCAGATCAGCAGATGACCTTGATCAAGAGCACCTAAGTTGACTGATCAGGACTCCCCCCCAGCATTGCCACTGATCCCAACTCCCTGCCAGCACTGCTACTCATCCCATTCCCCACCAAGGAGTAAGAGCAGAAATAAAAATACAGAATACATGGAAGGGAGAGGGGAAAAAAGGAGACAAAGAACAAGAAAGAAAGCTAGAGAGAGGGATGGGGGGGGGGGACAAGAAATCAGGATAGATAAAGAAAGGAGAACAAAGAGAGCGAGAGTGGTACATCCTAAAATGTACCATAAGGGGTTTCAATACTGTACGAGTGAAAGGGACTCGGAGCGCTAAAGGTCCATTAGGGGCACAAATTAATTGTCTTGCCTTGGGTGCTGACAACCCACGCTACAAAATTAATTTTACTGTCAGGGGTCCCCACAACTTGGGAAATTTTATAAAGGGGTCACGGCCCTAGCAAACCATAAACAGAAAAATATTACCGCGCTAACACAAAAAAGAAAAATACATAAATTGGCAGCAGTTCTAAATTGTGGGATATGCACAATCAAATAGAATACTGGGTGGGTAGGAACCACGCTATGACCAAATTGTGTATGGATCTCTGAAGGATCACATAAATAATAAGAAAAAACACACATACTGTGTATAAAAGATATTAAATCAATAAAATAATAAAGTCCAAAAGTGAAATAAAAAAAAAAAGTCCCATAAAATGCAATGAAGTGGGCAAATCCTTCCAATAGCACCTTGTGAAAAAAAATCCACCACCAGATAAATTGAATGCTTACCAACAAGCTGGGAAACAGCTTATATATAATCAGGCACACGATCATAGTGGCGTCCTACTAGGATCAACAGTATGGAGAGAGGATGGCCAGAATAATCAGCCAGCCAAACACATCGGGGTAGCTCCATCTGAAAGATCAGTATACAGGCAGCAGGCTGGACCCAAAAAGAATAAAAACATGGCTCTCCATAGCGCAAATCAGTATGTATAAACAGTTTATTAAATAAAGTATTGCACTTACGTAGACAGCAGAATGTAAAAAGCATGGATTAAAATAGCAGCAGCCGGCCGGCGAACACCCGTCCGAGACACACAGCGATGACGTCAGCGCGTCAACCTTCCGACGTACGTTTCGTCTTAGAAAGACGTCGTCAAGGGAACGTCGTGTGTCTCGGACGGGTGTTAGCTGGCCGGCTGCTGCTATTTTAATCCATGCTTTTACATTCTGCTATGTAAAGTGCAATACTTTATTTAATAAACTGTTTATACATACTGATTTGCGCTATGGAGAGCCATGTTTTTATTCTTTTTGGGTCCTCCCTGCTGCCTGTATACTGATTTTTCGGATGGAGCTACCCTGATGTGCTTGGCTGCCTGGTTATTTTGGCCATCTTCTCTCCATCCTGTTGATCCTAGTAGGACGCCACTACGATCGTGTGCCTGATTATATAAGCGGTTTCCCAGCTTGTTGCTGGTAAGCATTCAATTTATCTCGTGGTGGATTTTTATTTTTTTTTCTCACGAGATGCTATTGGAAGGATTTGTTATACACAGTATGTTTGCTTTTTCTCATATTATTTTATGTGATCCTTCAGAGATCCATACACAATTTGGTCATACCGCAGTTCCTACCCACCCACGCGGCCCTAGCAAGGTTAAGAACTACTGATCTATATACAGAAAATAATTACTGTCACCAAACAGCAGATTCTCCATTTACTCCAACATGTTGTAGTAAAATGCAACAGAAAAAGAAAAAAGAGGGGCGCCAAACTGGCCATAATGTAGTAAGTGAGTTTATTGAAGAGATCAAAAAAAAAAAAGGGTAAAAGTTGTGCTCAATCACACTGCCAGGTCCCGGCAATGTGAGCACATCATCTGGTAGTGTCTTCTGTGTCCCACAGCGGCGAATCTTCCCCCATCTATAGTGCCTGGCTGCAGCAGCGCTGGTATAGCAGATATGGTGGGAGCTGCTCTCTGGTCTTCCATTTTGATTTAAGAAACATGCTTTTAATCAATTTTTGTTTGGGAGTGCAACTTTTACCTTTTTTTTATGATCTCCTCAAACTCACTACGCTATGGTCAGCTTGGCACCCCTCTCTTTTCTGTTCCCAACTTTGGGGTTCCCAGTCTAACAGAGTATGCAGCCTAGCTCAGCCCATAATCAGCTTACCACTAATTAGAAACTGCTCACAGCCTCCAGATTGCCTACATTTACAGTGGCAGTGGGAAAACACCAAAATGCGGAAAAATTGTCATTTCTATCCTACACACGATTCTTCCGCATTCAGAGGAGGGAGGTCGAAGCTCTCCTAACCACAACAGCTCCTACAGTCTGCTAAAAGCCTATGGGGTTGATTTATCAAGGGCAAATAGACTATTCTATTTGCAAAGTGCAATTGCACTCTGCAAGAGCAGTTGCTCCAGAGCTTAGCAAATGAGGTAAAGCTCCACTTTGCAAAGAACACCCAATCACATGCAAGGAAAACAAAAAAAAAATGCATTTTTGCTTGCACATGATTGAGGAGAAGCTCTACCGACTCCCATCATTCATTTACCAAGCTCTGGAGCAACTGCACAGTTTATGTGCCCCAGGGGTTGATTTACTAAAGGCAAATAGACTGTGCAGTTGCACTCTGGAAGAGCAGTTGCTCCAGAGCTTAGTAAATGAGGTAAAGCTTCACTTTGCAAAGAGTACCCAATCATGTGCAAGGAAAAAAGAAACTGCATTTTTTGATTGGATGATGGAAGCAGAGCTTCTGCTCATTTACTAAGCTCTGGAGCAGCTGCACTTGCAGAGTGCATAGTCTATGTGCCTGTCTTAAGTAAATCAACCTTACAGGCTTTTATGGAGTTGAGTTTAGGAGTTTTGAGGATTTTGTGGCCAAAGCTCCTGAATTCAAGAGTAGATGAAGCCTAATCCTTTTACAAGCTCATTTGTATATGTAGCTTGTATTTTGTTTGTTTCTTTATTTGTATCTATTATGTATATATTAACAGATTTGTTTCCAGCAAGCTGTTGTTACACAGCAACTCTTAGGAGCAATTTTTATGCTCTGGTTATTTTATATCAATTTGTCTGTTTTTTTTTTTTTATCTTCCTTGTGTGGTGAGCACCTTCATTTCTTTTTTTAGTAGTAACATGCAATATGGTGATGCAGTACCATTCATTTCGACAGGGTCATGTTTTTATATTGATTGGACCCATGGCAAACATTTTCTCCCGCCCCCCATTCAGGAAGCAGCTTTTTATGGGAATGCACCGAGAAGAGGAGCCTAGAGCGCCGGCAGGGGACCCCAGATAAGGAGGTTCTGGGCTCCTCTGTGTAATACTGTTGTGCAAAGGAGGCAAGTATGGGTGTTATTTAACTCCTTCAGATCCGCGGATCTGCTTTGCCGGGAGGGCGTCAATAGAAGTCTTCCCCTTTGCAAGCTGGCCACGCCCCCCTGCAGGGCGCGCGCTGTGATCACCCGAGTCAATAGGACGGGTGATCACAGATCGGAGTAAGGGGTCGATCCCGACCCCTTACCATGTGATCAGCTGTCAGCCAATCACGTGATGTAAACAGAAGATGGGTAATCGTCTTTTTTATTATTTTTTTTCTTCTCACACTAACAGCGCGAGGAGAAACAAAAGCCGATCACCGGCTTCTGTTGAAGGGACATTGGTCCCGAGCAGGGAGAGGTGAAGCCGCCCCATATGGGTCCTCAATTCCCATCAGTACCACCTATCAATGCCCACGAGTGCCACCTATCAATGCCCACCAGTGGTGCCAATCAGTGGCCATCAGTGCCACCTCATCAGTGCCGCCTTATCAGTGTACATCAATGAAGCAGAAAAATTACCTGTTTTCAAAATTTATTAAAAAAATATAAAACGGTTTTGTATTTTTTTTTTTTAATTCGGTCTTTTTAAATTTTTTTTAACAAAAAATGAAAAACCCAGGAGGTGATCAAATACCACCAAAAGAAAGCTCTATTTGTGGGGAAAAAAAAAATTCAAATTCATTTGGGTACAGTGTTGTATGACTGCGCAATTGTCATTCAAATAGTGACAGCGCTAAAAGCTGAAAATTGGTCTGGGCAGGAGGGGGGGGGGGGGGGTTTAGGTGCCCAGTAAGCAAGTGGTTAAAAAAAATAAAAATAAAAATCATGAGCCTTTACATCCCCTTTAGGGGGAATGCCAGTGTGTATGGACAGACGTTTGTCAATAGTGATCTGTTTTGGTTGTTAGGGTTTTTTTATCTAGATGGCCGACTTACTGGTTATGTGCAACTTTGTTTTCTTGCTGGTTATGGTTTGGATTCAAACCCTAATGGCAAAGTCTATTTATCGCTGTTTTTGCTTTCATTAATAGTAATTTGCTATGGTTACTAAAAAGTGTTGTATCCTAATAGAGTTGCAGCAGCTACAATAAAGCCATTAAATTTTTAACTATTCTTCTGTCCCTCTTTCTTTGTTATGTACAACAATGTCCATGGGGTGGACCGGGGTAATTCCATGACACCCACTCTAACCACTTTCTGCAAGTCCAGGCTGTCATGGACACACCCCCAGGACTAATGTCATCACACAGCGTAACCACTTTTTTTTTTCTTTCAAAGAAGGTGCTCACACACCACATTAAAGTGCCGATTGAGAGCTGATCAGCAGACCGTTTTTGGTCATGCCCCTTCAACAGAAGTCGGTCTGGCTGCAGTACACACCGGCCAAATGTGGGCAGTTTCCATTGAACTGGCCCATGCTGCCCAACATTCGGCCCATGTGAACTAGGCTTTAGTGCGGTTCTATGTGTCATTGAAGAATGCTCACAGCTGGATATGGGGGAGAAGGAGGACACACTTATGGGATTGGCCTCAATGTTCCTGAAATAAGGTATGTTGCCAATTGTTTAAAGACTGGGGTACAGGTGTGATTAGGTTGGTTTCTGCCCAGCCTCAGTATTCAAAATGTTGCAAATGTAAAAACACTAGAAATTTATCTCCAGTTCCATTCTGAATGATTGGAGTCATTTCTGCACTGATAGAAGTGTGTCCACAGCTCCTAGACCCATGCAGATATCTGCTACATGCCTCATCTAAAGCTCTGCAACTATAATAAAAGCAAATAAAGCCACCGTTTAAAATGGAAGGAGACTCTGAACGCTGGCAAAAAAAGCTGTGAAGTCACAAAAGTGTCTGAAAAGGGAAGGTTCTTGTCGCCCATCACAACCAAATTCATCTTTGCTTTCTAAAGCCGATAGTAAATTATCTCTCCAGCCAAAAGGCACTTGATTTAGAGGCTCTTTACATATTTATTTTATTTTTTTTTTTTAGGTGCACCCAAGTCCTTTTCATAAACAGAAGTCCATACAGCAGTAGTTGTCAACTTAAGATGTATAGGGTACCAGATTGGGTTTCAGGGTCATACAGTAATAGATGTGGCCACACATTACGACAAGAGACTGCATTGTTGATTTTGTTGATCTGAAAATAGTAAATTTATTTAAAAAAGTTTTTACAAATATCCATTAAACCATAAAAATGTTTCTTCTCTTAATGGCTCCAGCACTTCACACTAAGCCCGACTCATACTCCTGGCGACCACGTTGAAGCATAATTTTCCAGGGACACTGAGGAACTTGAAACAAGTTGGCGTGAAATGGCTGGTTGTGACTATTCATGCAGGTAGTGTTTATAAGTGGAGGTAGGGGGCGCCATTCCAGTAGTGGAAGAGAATAATGCTCCACTACAAAAGTATTAATGGAATGGCAGGATACAGGAGGAGGGGCAAGGCATCCATCTCAATGTCACTATGCACACATCTGTGTCCATCAGAGGTGTAACTGTACATTGCTGAAAGACAAGCTGGGTTGGTGCTACCTTCCCTCTATGGCGCCATCCTAACAGTAATGTAAAATCCATTTGAATGGAACATTCCACGGTCAGAGCTACTTCAGGAAAGCTCCCCCCCCCACACAAAATGGAACATTCCAGTCAGGTGCGCATTGCGCAGACCGGAGAAAAGCGACTGACTGTAGCGTAATGGGCTGTTAGGTAAGGCGTGGCCCTGCCTGGCCAGGGCAGGTCACCACTTCTTCTTGTGCTCATCCATGGACACTCCGCCAGGCCCCAGCGCCACGACCAGCAGCAGCCCACCCGTTACGGAGAGGGTCTGGAAGAAGTCGTACTTCAGGAAGTCGTGAAGTGGGCGGTAAGATGGCACCGTCCAGAAAGCATTCTGGAGGATGTTGATGACCATGAGCCAAAGGACCAGAGTCAAGGCTGCCAGCTTCGTCTTATAGCCAATCGCAACCAAGATGATAAGGGTCAGGCCGAAGAAATTTTGGAAGATCTGGAAGGAACAAATAAAAACAAGGAGATTAGAAAAACCTACAATCTGTAGATTATCACCCCAGTGCACAATTCCCCATACTTTGGATTGGTTCCTGCAATGCATCCATTTGACAGCTACCAGCGACATTGTACATGGCTTCTAGCTGGCAAATAAGGCTGGCACTGACCGTTCCGGGTCCAGCCCAGGTTGGGAACCAATCAGTGACTCCTGATCATGTGATCACTGTGTCAGCAATGTCAGGTGCCGGTAGCATTATATATAGTTTTATTTATTATTACATTTGATTTTAGTATACAAATGTCTAAGAACTGTTACTTTACAAATAAGCCAATTGTGCACATCCCATTGTAAAATAGTGCCTTAAGTCTTTCTTCATATTTCGAGAAGGACCCCCCTAAAAGTAATAAAATGTACGGCCCCTTTCACACTGGGGAGGTGGGTGCGTCGGCGGTAAAGCGCCGCTATTTTTAGCAGCGCTTTACCGTCAATTTCGCGGCGCTATATAGGCCGCTAGCAGGGCGATTTTACCCCCCCGCTAGTGGCCGAGAAAGGGTTAAAACCACCACAAAGCGCTGCTGCTGCAGCAGCACTACGCAGGCGGTATAGCCGCGCTGCCCCATTGATTTTAATGGACAGGAGTGGTGTATATACCGCAACAAAGATGCTGCTTGCAGGAGTTTTTTTGTTTTTTTGTTTTAACATCCTGCAAGTGAACTGCTCCAGTGTGAAAGCACTCGGACTTTCACACTGGAGAGACAGGAGCGGCTCTTTACAGGCACTATTTTTAGCGCTGTGGCGCCTGTAAAGCGCCTCAGTGTGAAAGGGGTCTAAAGTATAAGTATATGTAAACCCTCGCCTTGTACATTAACCCATTCAGTTTACAATAGTGATGAAAGGCAAAACATTTATGCATAGATTTAAAAAATATTGCAAGCACCCTTTTCTCCCTTTTTTTTCTATACGTAATAAAATTCCCTCTATTGTCAGCTGCATACGAGCTGGGGGGGAGGAGAAACAGAGGTAAACTAATCTTCCCAGTGAGGCCGAGGGGGGGGGGTGTCAGAGCAAGTCTGATCATTGGAGGAGAGCAGGCTGAGTTCTCAGCACAGCTAGGGAACTAATCAAGCTATGCTCTCTCCTGCTTAGTGCGGTCAGTTTTTATTAGGAAAGCAGAGAGCAGGCAGGAACACCAGGGATTTAACACAAAGGAAGCCATACAAAGAGAAGCAGATATGTTTTCTTACAAGTACATGGCACAGCAGGCAAATATCAGGAAAATGAAATGTTGGGTTTACATATTCAACAGATGCACCACTGTATCCATAACTAAAAACAAGTGGAATTTTGATATCATTGTAAATACCATATCATGGAGTACAGTACAGGACACAGGAATCAATTCAGATACCATGGGTTGTATGCCGTTATCTTCAAGTGATTGGACATTAGCAAAAGTCTTTGCTGGGTCTTCCTCATAGTATACCCATATAATGCCACCTGCTACAGTTTTGTTAGCAAGCAGATGAGAGGTCACAGAGAAAAGAGTCGGGGGGGGGGGGGGGGGGGCCTGCGTCCTGTACTGCACTCAAAGAGGAGCGTAATTTTGGCATACCAGTACATTCCGTATCATGGAGTACAGTACAGGACATAGAAATCGACTCATGGGCTGTGGGAGGTCCCCAAGCAATAACCAAGGGGTGGGCAACAAATGGAAAAAGGACCGACTAACGTTACAAACTCAACAGTAGAAGCACCTCACAGCTGAAGCAAACGACAGTGGAGGCTGAACAACTGGTGTTGGTTAAACCTGAACTGAATACAGATGGTGACTGCATAAGAGAGAAGGCAATGCTAGGTGCTGCATAGGCCCAAGAACCCAATCACAAACAGAAAAATGGGTTATGCAGGGGAGGAAAGATTCAATCCCTGAGGGCAGAAGCCCCATAAGAGGCAAAATAAGCACCCAGCTGAGTGGAAGCAAAGAAAGGAATTTCTCAGAATAACCCCCCTTAGAGCGATGCCAAGAAAATATGGGTAGGCCTGGGGAGGGTATGTAAAGTGGCCACAGATAAGATGGCTGAACCCAATCCCCTAAGGGAAGCAAAAATGGGGTTGTGTAGGCCGGCAGGACATAATAGGCAATTGAATTCTCAGGAAATGACAACAACCTCATAAAAAATTCCTCAGCTTTCATGGGGGGCATCCCACTGAAAAGGTCGGGGTATGCTTATCTGCAAGTGGGAAATCCAAGTATTCCTCAGAAAGGCTGTAAGCAAGATTGGCAAGTGCCAAAGCCTTCAACGAACACAGGTGGGGAGGAAGTCAACCACCTAAGGAGGCCTAGGGCACATGGCTATATGGAGGAGCTCTGGGCTCCACCGCAAAAATGAAAAGCCAGCAGCTAGAAAATCCTGTAGCTGCTGACTTTTAATATAAGGACACTTACCTGTCCAGGCATCCCGCGATGTCTTCACCCGAGCATATTCTTAAATTGGCTTCGGATGCAGGAGCCGGAATCTCAAGTAAGGGAAACAGGAAGTGAAGCCTTGCGGCTTCACAGCCAGTTTCCTACTGCGCATGAGCGAACCATGCTGCTCCTTGTGAATGGCCCTGTAGTCTTCTGGGACCTGTGAAACAAGCAGAGCTTCCATTTTGGGTGAAGATCCGCTTTAAACTTTCCCAATAAGAGTGATAAATCTGTCCCCATGCAGTAAGATCAAGGCTTTAGGAGGGGGTAAGGCAGGATAATCAGATGTTGGTGGTAGATAGCGCTGGAAGTGCTAAGCCAGGAAGAGGACAGGCATCTGTGCAGTGAAGATTTCTCCAGGATCCAGCTGTCTGTACAATGTAGGACATACCATATATACTCGAGTATAAGTTGTTCCGAGTATAAGTCGAGGCCCTAATGTACCACAAAAAAATGTGAAAAACTTATTGACCCGAGTATAAGACGAGGGTGAGAAATGCACAGCTACTCTAAGTGGAAAAGAGGGTCAACAATGCCCATTTGCAGCATCACTATGCCCATTTGCATGCCTCACTGTGCCCATTTGCAGCCATAGGTTCCCCAAACTTCAAACTCGGTAGTTAAGGGTTCCTAGATGCCCCATAGCTGCAGCCAAAATTTGGGGTCTCTGAACCCTAAGGGTCCCGAAATGACATTGCTGCAGATGGACACAGTTGACCAACTTTGGGGCCCTGTATCTCGGGGCCACTTAGTGCTAGGAACCCCAAATTTGGTGTGAAAACCCAGTGGAACTAGCACCATAAAATATCCAAAGCTGGGGTTTTCTAGCACCAAGTGGCCCCGAGATACAGGGCCCCAAAAATCGGTTCAGAAAATGTCAAGCACTTTTCTGCAGCAGAGAATGACATTTTCTGAACCGGCTTTGGGGCCCCGTATCTCTGGGCCACTTGATGCTTGGAACCCCAGCTTTGGATATGTTATGGTACCAGTTCCACTGGGTTTGCACACCAAATGTGGGGTTCCTAGCACCAAGTGACCCTGAGATACGGGGCCCAAAGTCGGTTCGCAAAATGACATTTTTTGCTGCAGAAAAGTGCTTGACTCGAGTATAAGTCGAGGGGGGCACTTTCAGCCCAAAAAAAAAATGTGCTGAAAAACTCGACTTATACTCGAGTATATACGTAATACATTACATGAAAGTAATGTAACTAAAGCTGAAGAGCATGAGCTAAATAAAACCTCAGCTTTAAGCCACAAGGTTACATGCATATGCAGAGAAACTAAAGACCATTCTATGGATTTGATGGATAACATTCTCCCAATGTCTACACAGAGTTGTAATCTTGTAGAAAGTTCAGGATGATCTACGGCAGCAGAAGGCTCACTATTAATTTCTCCAGCCCAGTTTACCCTAGTATGGAATGACTGATGAGGTGGCAACTGCTTTCTGTAGAGCAGGGCAAAGGAATATTTAAAGAGTCTCCAAACATGATAGCCTCTGGAATAGATCAGCCATGGTGGCAATAAATTCTGCCTAGGTTAGACAGGCCACATGTTGCATGCCTGTTTGGGAGCTTGAGTAAGGGGGCTGGAGAGATGTGGTTGGAAGACGCTGCTCCGGAATGGGGAAATTTATCGACTTAAGCGGAAATTAGGAGTTTCCTCAGAGCCTCTGGAAGACATGTCACTGTGTGTTCACACTCTGGAGCGTCTCCAGTCCTCCACTGCCAAATTTGCAGCTTTGCCTTGTGACCGCTTGTGTGTATGGCACTGCAGAATCTTTGTAAATTGAGGATGTAATGTATTTTACAGCCATTAGGACAAGAAAGCTAGGAGAACTGGTGTGTATACAAGATTACAGGGAAAACCTCTTACCTTGCTGCATCACTGGTCCTACTCAGGGCCAAGGCTTCTTCTGACATAATGGGCGTCCCCCTTAAGGGGTCTTCAGAGTCTGGTTACTAAAAGAATGGACCATGGCCCTGGACCTTTTATAGCACCCTGTGGCCAATTCATTTGCACAATGTACCAAGGTAAGCACACATGCAGGATCCAGAGCTTGAAGCAAACACAGGCCGAGTACGGTTCCCACGATGTACATGAAGCTTACCAATCTGGAAAACTCTTAGCAAGCTACAAAGGCCATAAGCATTACTAACCTAGAAAGGTCAGTCAAAAAAAACCAAAAAAAAACTGGAGCCTAACCGAATGGGTGGAGTTATATGGGTGTATGGGGGTGTATGAGGGTGTGGACCCAGCAAAGGCTGCACATAACCCACAGTCTATAAATTGATCCCTGTGTCCTGTAACAATAACGATAAAAAAGTATAGCTATAGCCAAAACATTTTAAGTCATAGTTTAACAACCGTCATTAAACTTCAGCAGGTTGGCACGATCCAGAGAAGCGTCGTAGCTGTACGTCGGTCCCTTTAAGCGGGATAGCAGGCGCGCTCCCGCTGCCCAGTGAGGGTGCCAATGCTGATGACCGCCAGCCACGAGCGATCGTGGGCAGAACAGAGACGTGTGTGTGTAAACACACACATTTCAGTTCTGCGAGGAGAGGGCAGAGAGATTGCGAGTTCCTACAAGCTGGGAACCACGATCTCTCAGCTCCTAGTCACTCCCATCCCCCAGTTAGAACACACACCTAGGGAACACAGTTAACCCCTTGATTGCCCCTTAGTGTTAACCCCTTCCCTGCCAGTGACATTTATACAGTAAATCAATGCATTTTTATAGCACTGATCGCTGTATAATTGTCAATTGACCCAAAAATGTGTCAAAAGTGTCCGACAGTGACATTTATACAGTAATCAATGCATTTTTATAGCATTGATCGCAGTATAATTGTCAATTGACCCAAAAATGTGTCAAAAGTGTCCGATGTGTCCGCCATAATGTCGCAGTCTCAATAAAAATCGCAGATCGCCGCCATTAATAGTAAAAAAAATAATAATAATAAAAATGCCATAAATCTATCCCCTATTTTGTAGACGCTATAACTTTTGCACAAACCAATAATCAATATACGCTTTTTGCAATCTTTATTACCAAAAATATGAAGAAGAATACATATCGGCCTAAACTGAGGAAAAAATGCGCTTTTATATAAATTAATTTGTTTTGTTTATAGCGCAAAAAATAAAAACCGCAGAGATGATCAAGTACCACCAAAAGAAAGCTCTATTTGTGGGAAATAAAGGACGTCAATTTTGTCTGGGTACAGAGTCGCACAATTGTCAGTTAAAGCGATGCAGTGCTGAATCGCAAAAAATGGCCCAGTCATTGAGCAGCCAATTCTTCCGGGACTGAAGTGAAGTGGTTAATACATTACATCCCCCCCCCCCACCTTCCTCAGTGGAAGCCACGTAGCCAAAATACTAACCTCAGCCCTGCACCTCTTTCAACTACAGAATGACACACATAACACATTGAGAAGCCCTCTGATCATGTAATTTCTTTATCGGTGTCCCTTTTTCACTATTACTTACTTCAAATGCGCTGGCATTGTATCGGAGCAAGGTCATGAACATTAGGATGAGCAGCACGCGACCTCCTAGCTGCATGTACTGACGTGGCGACCTCTCCCCTGCGCTGGGTACCCCGGCAAACATGGACTTTCCTTCAGAACGGGACTCAGCCAGTAACAGAAGGAGACCCCCACCCAATGCCATGTTTCTAGAAAAGAAGAAGGGAAAAAAAAAACGTGTTAAAGTGATTTTAAATTTTTTATTTTTTTTTAAATAACAGACATGTCATACTTCCCACAAGAGAAAAAAAAAAAAAAAGAAGGACGGCGCCACCTAATTAAATAATAAACATGTATGTGCCAGTGCTGCTCTTAAAATTAGTTGATGACTAATGAAAAGCGAAAAAGATCACAGCTCTGCGCAGTGGTTGTGCACAGAGCAGCCCCGATCCTCCCTCTTCTTGGGTACCTGCCAGCGCTCCTGGGCCCTCCCCTTTGGCGGAGTACCCACCATAGCAAGCTGCTTACTATGGGGGGCACTGGTGCAGGCTCGCTCCCGAGCCGCCTCTGTGTGTCGATAAGACACAATGACCCCCGCTGCCGTCTCTAAGCTAAGGAGAAGCGAGGGAGCCTCTGCTCTCGTGCACATCACTGGATCGAGACTGGGCTCAGGTAAGTATAAGGGTGGGCCTGGTGGGGAGCTGCATTTAGAAGGATTTTACCTTCATACACAAAATGTATGAAGGTAAAAATAAAATCCTTCAGCCTTTACAACCATTTTGGTGAGCCAGCTAAAATAAGGAGGTGGATTGAGGAGCAGAAAGTTGGAAAAGCCAACATGAAACAAGGTATTTATATCACACCACACTGAGCAAACTTCAAGGCAGTCTTTTTCCTCTATAGTGACCAATTGAAAAGTCTTCCTTTTACATTTTCATACTGGGAACAGAAAAGGAAAAATCTGATTGGATGCCAATAATGCTCCTCCCTCACATACTTTAATGAACTGGGCCCTTTGTGTTGGAATGGATTAGTTACATCCAAGTCAAATCTTCAAGTGGTATTAAAAAACAAAAACCACACATGTCATACTTACCTGCTCTATGCAGTGGTTTTGCATCCCAGATCCTCCTTCTTGGGTCCCCTGCCACTGCTCCTGGCTCCTCCTCCTTGACCTGTGCCCGCCAATGGTAAGCCGCTTGCTATGGGGGTCACTCGTGTGTGCTCACTCCCGAGCCCTGCTGTATGCGTCTATAAGACACAAAGCCAAGGCTCGGCCCCCCCTCATTGGCTCACTGGCTGTGAATGACAGCAGCAGGAGCCAATGGTTCCCCACAGCTGTCTCAGCCAATGAGGAGAGGGACTCCCAGGATAGCTGAGGCTCTTGTGCACATCGCTGGATCCAGAGGGGGCTCAGGCGATTATTGGGGGCGTCATGGGGGAGCAGCACACAAGGTTTTTTGAAAAACCTTCAGCCTTCACAACCACTTTCAGATCTGATTTCAGGATTGTCAATCATGTTTGAAAAGGTCTGCAAGACTGTCTGGAGAAACAGTTATCAGCTAAAAGATTGTTCAAGGCAAAAACTTTGAACTCCTTGCCTCAGAAATCAAAGAATGGAGAGATAAAAAAACGAAGATCTGATGTAACATGTGACTCATGCGGCATCGGTCATGTTTGTTTTGCAAAAATGGGAATATTCCATCTTAAAGTGCGTCTAAACCCAAGAAATACAAATGTAATATAGTGCAGTTTATTCTCTGTAGTTGGTTATTTCCTAAAGTGTTACTAAACCCACAACAGTAAAATCAGTGTGTATATGTAGTAAAGCATACTCACCGTGGAACCTAAGGGGTTAATCCTCTACAATGTGTGAAAGGCTATCTTCTCTGATCCTCCCCTCCTTCCACTGTCCCCAAATAATTTCCCGATAGTCTGTGGAGTCACTCTGCACATGCTCGGTTTGGTGTGTTATGCTAGAGAGTTTTCTTTTTCTTGGAGAGTGCATGTCATTAGCACAGGGCCAATCAGCACTGTCCATCCAGACAGGGGGTCCTGCAGCCTCATAGGACAGACAGGAGAGAATGAAAACTCCTCCTACAACCAGACACTGATAGAAGTCACAAGACTGCTATATACCACTGATGAGAAAGGGTATTTAGCAGTTTATATTCAATAAAATTATTGCATTTCCATGTTCTGTGTACTGTGGGAGACCAGATAGTGTTACTAAACCCAGGACCCTGCATTCACTATATCTGGTCTCCCACAGTACACAGAACATGAAAATGCAATAATTTTAGTAAATATAAACTGCTAAATACTTTTTCTCATCAGTGGTATATAGCAGTCTTGTGACTTCTATCAGTGTCTGGTTAAAGCTTGTAGGAGGAGTTTTCATTCTCCCCTGACTGTCCTATGAGGCTGTAGGAGCCCTGACCCTCTGTCTGGACAGTGCTGATTGGCCCTGTGCTGATCACATGCACTCTCCCAGGAAAAAGAAAACTCTCTAGCAATACACACCAAGCTGAGCATGTGCAGAGCAACTCCATAGACTCTTTATCAGGAAATTTGGGGACAGTGGAAGGAGGGGAGGATCAGAGAAGACAGGCTCAAACAACCTTTTTACACAATGCGGAGGATTAACCCCTTAGGTTCCACAGTAAATATAACAAGCATGCATTACCGCATATACACACTGATTTTACTGTTGTGGATTTAGTAACACTAAGTCAAACACTGATAAACTGTACCGGAACAGTAATAAGTCCAACGATCGTATCATTTTGTAACCTCCTCCAATTAAATGACAGCTGGAATTTGATTGGCTTTAATGAACAGGACAGGCATGTTCCCTTCTGAACCCCAACAAAGCAGTTAGTGAAAGACAGAAGCAGTAAGAAAGATGGAAAATAATCAGGAGCGATTAAACAAAATGACAGTAAAAAAAAAAAAAAAAAAAAAAAAAAAAAACTAACCTCATGAGAAACTTCAGGTCCCACAGGATATTGTACACGATTGTCTGAAAGCAGCAAACAAAATTTCATTTCAGCAATGAATGTAAAATTGCATGATAAACAATTACACGGCCTCGAGGCTTGCTTTGATTTCATTTGCAGAAAATCTTGCAATGGGCATAAATGATAACTTCAATATCTTATTTAGATACAAGCAGCGCTTAATAATTTTAAAGGGTCACTGCTCTCTGGCATGAAATCTAATGGTAGATGCCGACAGGTGTTTACCAAAAACTGGCATATCAATTTTGGGTGCAGACACTTTAACCATTTCCAGCCTGGGCCAAATTGAACTTGTCGCATACATACAAAAAAAAAAAAAATAATAATATATCAGCATTTTTTTTGCTAGAAAATTACTTAGAACCCACAAATGTTATATATTTTTAAGCAGAGGCCCTGGAGAATAAAATGGTTGTTGTTGCACGATATTTGCACAGTGGTTTTCAAATGCAAAAAATACATTTTAATGAGTTTAAAGTGGGGTTCCACCCAAAAAAACAAACATACCTATAAAAAAAAAAAAAAAAAAAAAAAAAAAACATTTGGATATATATTTTTTTTTTTACTTACCTCTAAATGCCTGTTGCTAGGTGGTCCTTTGTAGTCTGTCTCTTTCTTTGCCTGGGCTGGTGACATCACTTCCCCCTCGGCACAGGAAGGGCTCCGCTCTGCTCCCTCCCTCCTGTCAATCATCTGAGACCCATTACAGGTCCCAGGTGATTGAGCGGCCAATCACGGCGCGCGGCGCCGCTCGCGCATGCACACTGGGTGCCAGGCTGTGAAGCCACAGCCCCGGCGCCCACAGTTGAAATGCCGACGAGCAGAGGGGGGGGGGGGGGGGGGGGGAGACGAGTGGGGGCTTCGATCCCCCGCATTGCTGGACCCTGGGACAGGTAAGTGTCCAATTAAAAGTCAGCAGCCGCAGTATTTGTAGCTGCTGACTTTTTTTTTTTTTTTTTTTTAATGGACCCCCTGGGTGGAACCCCACTTTAAGTGAACACAAAACACAATATAATGCCCAATTTATTTGTAAAACATAAAAGATGTTACACCGATTATAGATACCCTACATGTTACACTTTAAAATTGCATACGCTTATGGCACAGCACCAAACTATGGTACCCAAAAAATCTCCATAGGCGACATTTTAAAAAAGGTCCTGTCCACACCAGAAGGCAGTGCGGGAAACCCGCGCTCCGTGCGCGTTTCCTGCACCATGTTAAAAAAAACAAAAAAAAAAGCACTGCAGTTGTGATCTGCCGCCGGTGTCAATGTTAACTTCAATACTGGGAACTCTTACCCCCTTCCTGCCCAGGCCAATTTTCAGCTTTCAGTGCTATTGCACTTTGAATGACAATTGTGCGGTTATGCAACACTGTACCCAAATTAATTTTTTATCATTTTCTTTCCAGACACAGAGCTTACTTTTGGTGGTATTTATTCAGCACTGTGGTCTTTATTTTTTGCTAACAAAAAAAACGTCTTCGTTTGTTTTATAAAATTTTGCAAATATGTAATTTTTTCTTCTTCACCGATGGGCACTAATAAGTACTGATGAAGAAGCACCGATAAGCTGCACAGTGCCCCGATTATCAGTGTAAACATTAGACTCACTGTACCACATCAGATCATCTCTCCTTTTTCTTCTTCACCGATGAGGCTGCACTGATCGCCCCTGGTAACCCCTTCCCAGCCAGTGTCATTAGTACAGTGACAGTGCATATTTTTTAGCACTGATCATTGATCACTGTATTAGTGTCACTGGTTCCCAAAAAGTGTCAGTTGGTATATATATATATATATCTCCAAAATTATGTAGCAGAATACATATTGGCCTAAATTGATGAAGAAATTCTATTTTTTTGCATTTTTTTTTTTATTGGATAGGTTTTAAATCAGAAAGTAAAAAAAGTTTTGTTTTGTTTTTTTTAAAAACTTGCCGGGGTTTTTTTTGTTTCTAGCGCATAAAAACCGTAGGAGGTAATCAAATACCAAAAGAAAGCACTAATTGGGGGGGGGGGGGGGACATTATATTTGGGTACAGCGTTTCAGGACCGCACAATTGGCAGTTAGTGCTGGTTCACACAGGGGCGACTTGTCAGGCCTGACAAGTCGCCTCCCGTTCTGTACAATGGAACCGTTCTAATAGGAGCGACGCAAGTCGCTCCGACTTAGAAAAAGGTTCCTGTACTTCTTTTGGGGCGACTTGCATAGACTTCTATACAGAAGTCGTTTTGCAAGTCGCCGTGGATGTCACGTGCAGGTCGCCTCGGTGG